>VDFB02251708.1:0-21914 GCA_007258455.2 Sequoia sempervirens
TTTTGAAATAAAAACCTATCTCACCACCCCAAATAAGATGCATGGGTGCATTGCTTTTCGGGTCTGGGGTTGGGCATGCAAATTCAAGTTTGCCACATGGATTTTGTGGGGCCTGATACATTGTTTGGACATACTGAAAAGTTTCAGCATTTATCTCCCCTTGGTCTTCAAGCTCCTCTCCTACTAAGCTAAAGGTCGACGAGCTAGCCTGAAGAGAATTCAAGTGCTCATTCATCTTATTCTGGTTCATTTTCAGCAGGGACAAGGATTCATTAATGATCTCCTCTTGATCTTGTAGCTTGGCACAAAAGTTTGTAATCTCCTTAGCACAAAGGAAGATAATGTCAATTTCCTCACTGGTATCATGCCAATTTCCTCACTGGTATCATGTATTATCTGTTTGGTTGTTGGCCAATCTCTCTTCCTAGATGCTGAAGGTGAAGTAGGATGAGAAGTAGAACTCATAGAAGGCGAAGATGTTGGAGAAGCCATGATTTCTGTAGCTAAACTTCTTGCAACTTGTAGAAGTCAACCTGTAAAAACAACTTGCAAATCAGAATGAGAAGACGAATTTAACATAATCTTGCGAATCAAAAATGGTTCCAAATGAGTTGAACCCAAATAGAAGATTGGAACCAGAAACCCTAACATTTGACAAAGAACAATGACATGCCCAACACTCCTATCTCAACAACTGTTCTACTACTATCTCAACAGCTGGATATTAACACAATTTTTCTGATAGTTGGAATATTTATGACTATCAACAATTATTTGATAAAAATCCTTATCACAAATGAGCATTATGTATTTAATTCTTATTTAATCTGTGTTTTCAATGATAAACTAGATTACTTCCTTGCAATGAAACAACCCCAATAGTATAGTCACTAGCACCCCTTTCTACCTCTAGTTGTAAATTATTATTGTTAAAATTGGTGCCTGGTGAATTTTTTGGTTTAACAGCTAAGGCATTTTTCTGATTTTTTCTCCAAGAAAATGATTTACATTTTGTTGTTATGGAGTGCAATAGAGTTGCCATTGGTGAAAAAGATTCAATGAACATCCTCAAATGCTGAACTACCGCAACAAAACTTTGTCTTGATCACATCGAAAGGATTGGGCCACTTCAAAATGGCTTCCACTTCTGCTGGATCAATTCTTAGCTCTCCATCTTCAACCTCATGCCCCAAATAGACAAGTGATTCTTGTGCAAACAACGACTTCTTATTGAGCTACATTTTATTCTCTTTCATATTAGATGGTCTTCACATGTTTTGCAAAAAAAATCAAGATATCATCCAAATAAATGATGACACAAAAATTGATGGAGGTCTCAATATTTTATTCATCAACCTCATTAAAGTAGTTGTAGCATGACACAACCCAAAAGGAAGCACAAGCTACTCATAAAAACCTTGTCTTGTCTTGAATGTTGTTATCCACACATCCTTCTCCTTTACCCTCACATGCCAATACTAGGAATTCAAATCCAACTTGATGAAGTAATGAGCATGTTGAAGTTGGTTTGATAGATTATAATCTAAGTCACCGCATTCGCCGAATTTCAACCATGAGGTTCGAAATTCGGCGAACTTCAATACCAGATTAAAAATTCGATGAAATTCGCCTATATTCGTCTGAGTAAAAAGCATAGGTTTTTTAAATAAAACATTTTGAAAAACGGAGCTCCAGATTGCGACGATGGATGGCTTCCGTGAATACTGAAACCCGGACTGTATCTTTAGGATCTGTGCGTCGGCTACATTCTGCTAGGTAACATTCCTCCCGCCATTGCAACCCTGCAGAATATAACTCATTTATTTTCAGTGCCCCGTCAGATGGAAATAGGCCTAGCCCGTAATTATTCAAGCTGCGAAATCCGGAGAGCCTTGGCAAC
Source organism: Sequoia sempervirens (assembly GCA_007258455.2). Lineage (NCBI taxonomy): Eukaryota > Viridiplantae > Streptophyta > Pinopsida > Cupressales > Cupressaceae > Sequoia > Sequoia sempervirens. The sequence goes on from VDFB02251708.1 coordinate 1,901, forward strand.
TGCGTGGAGCCGCTGCAGCTAAACCTTCCGTGAAAAAGCCTAAAATTAAAAGAGGCCGTAATTTAATTTAATATCCATTTCTTATTTAATTGTGTTTTTTATTATTTATAATGTTAAAATTTAATATTTTAAAATAAATAAAATAAACTTTTATTATATTATATTTATTATTTAATATATAATTTTATTTATTTATTATTTGTATATTAATAATATTTAAAATTCAAATTATATTTTTAAACATATTTATTATTAATTTGCTTTGTATTTAACTTTATTTATTATTATTTTACTTTGTATTTAACTTTATTAATATATTTACACATATTAGTATATTAATATTATTTTTTACTTATTTTAAGATTATTATTTATATTTTAAAAAAATTGAAATTACATAAGGCGAATTTAATCCGAATTTAATACTTTTCGAATTTTTTTTTTGTCGAATTTCATCTGAATTTCAATGTTGTCGAACTCGAATTCGAATTCAAACCTGGTGACTTAGATTATAATATTATATATTCAAGGAAGAGGATATCCATTCTTGATGGTTATTTTCTTAAAAGCCTTATAATCAAAATGCATTTTCCATTAACCATCTTTATTTAGCATAAGAACAATAGGACTGCATGCAGAAATGTTGGGACAGATTACATCTTGATTTCGAAGTTGCTTTCTTACCTCATTTGCTTCCAGTAGTGATTGTCTATAGGAACTAATGTTGGTTAGAAGATAATTGGCAACAACTAGATCTCATGCTCAACCAGTCTTTTTGATGACATACTGATATGACCACACAAAACAAATTACAGTAGATATTTTTGCACAACAAAAAACCATCCCCATTTTCTTTCATATCATGACTTATAAAGAAATTACAAAGATGCTTGTACAAGAGAGAAGCATCAATAAGAAGCAAGCTTCAAGAAGGAAATAACAAGATGTTTTCAAAAATAAGAACAGGAAACTAAAATAAAACAAAATACTATTTCCAAACTAGAACCTAAATCTTATCAATTCCTCCTTGTTTAGAGGAAAGTGTCTCCACATTCTCCTTGAGATGGAGAAATAGCTGCTCAAAAAAGGCCTGTGAGACTTAGCTAGGGTTGGCAGAGTACCCTTACAACCCACCAAGAAGGTAGTGGTAGACTTGTTCTGAGTAGTACATTTCTAGACATCAACAATGGTATCAACAGTCAAATGAGGCTGAAAGTTTGGAATATTATGCTTTGAATAGAGAGTATCTTCTTCCAAGTGATGTGGCTCATATCATTTCAACTAATTTCATATCAATGACATCATGAATGTCTAGTTGGAAAGATAGATCAAGTTTGAAAGCATTGTCTCCAATCTGCTGAATAATTCTATAGTGCCCATATCTAATAGGGTTGAGCTTATGATCATGATGACCCTTAAATTTTTTCTTATCCATATACAACCTTACTTTATCCCGAACTTGAAATGTGGAATGAATGCTATAATGTCCCTTTTTAATTAATTCATCTTATATGGGCCCATTCATTTGTTTCTGATGGGTCGGAGAAATAAATTATAATAATCGGCTTTGCTTTGGAAAAACAGGCTTGATATTAAATAAAATGATATAATAGTATATAATAAATTATAATATTTCATTTTTGGCATCTGTAAATATGGGAGTGGGATTTCATGAAGGGAACCTATGATAACTTTGGACAAGTTGCATTTCAAATATGACAGATTCTATGGTAGAGCATTATGAGAGAATTACAAAGCATTGTGATGGATTCTATGACAAATTTTATAATAAAGCAATTATGAGGCACTAATTTTGAGGGAACTCTTGCATTTGCTATTTTATATCGAAAGGACAACTCGTGGGCATTGGAATTTGGGCGCTCAAGTTTTCCCTCAATATACTAGAAATTGAGGTGCTTGGTTTTCCATGTGAGCTGTTGCTTCTTTCATATTTTCTGTATTGGTTGAATTCTATGTTCATCTATTGAGTTAAGGACAAAAATCCTTGAGTCAAGAGATCGAAGGACAAAACCCCTTTGGTTTCTTGTGGGTAGTCTCTTATAGGGATTGCATGTGTGCTGAAATTATTTTGCTTTATCTATTCTAGCAAGTGTTTTGTAGATTAGAGCAACATGCATGCAGAAGAATCATATTGATTTGTCTTCTCTAGCATGATTGTATGTGTGTATCTATGATGTATTCTAGTATATTCAGCTTTGGTGTGATTGTGAAGGATTCATATTGTTATATTGTTCTATCTTTTTGTCTTTGTTATTAAAATAAATAAAAATATATAAACATTATTATTCATTGTAATGTCCCATTTTTTGGACGAAGCTTAATGGCCTCAAGCGCAAATTTGATCGATCAGATTGTTTGAATGATAATACAGAAGAAATATCCTAACTCCATGGTTGGTCGATACAACACTTATATTTGTGCTTTCATATTTATCTCAGTATAGGTGACTTGTGTGATTATTGGTGCATTCATATCTTTGCCGATTCATATTTAAACCGCTATATCTGCCGCTACATCTACATACCATATACAGCATCTGCTTGCATATGATGTTAATATCATCGGGCCTTTATATTAAATGATATTATCCATTTTGGGAATCGCTACCTTAGCATATCGAGGGCACTAATTACATATATAAGTTATAAGTTATACGGGATGGATTAAGAAAGGGGGCCGATATTATTTATTTATTTACTGCCATATATTTGTTAATGCAATCGTCTATGAGCCACATAGCCTTGGAAGGATCCGTCTAAAACAACGTATTTTATGCAATATAAATTAATCGATGGGGGCATCTAAAACCTGGCTGCAAAAGCACGATGATGTAAAAGAAGCCTTAAGAAAATGGTTGAATACTTATAATAGTAAGACTTTTACAAATATGGAGTTAGAGTCTTTTGCAAAACGGAAACGATCAGGGATGAGACGATGTCCACTCACCAAAAATAATATTGAAGAAATATAAAAGATTATATATAGTAATTGTAAATCAAGTAGGATCCCTCCGCAAAGAAGCACATGACATCAAGACTATTGGCCAGCGATCGGGTATTTTCTGAAGAAGGCCGATATTGATTTGTGCTTTCTGATGTTGGACACAAGGCATAGTTAATATGATCAACAATCCCATATATTAAAGGATGTGCTCGATTAAACATAGTTCAAGTGCAGCGATTATTTTTATGGTTAAATGAGTAAAGGAAAAGGCAGCATTAGTTAATGGGCTATTAACTAAGGGTAATGTCTTTTTGATAGACATCTCTTTTCAGAGAGATGTATTGCTTCACCTTGACATAAAGATATAAAAAGGATAACAAGAAGAGAAAGTGGGATATGGAATAGTATGCAGATATATATACATTAATAGCTCAGGTTTTGAGTGCTCTTAAGGAGCCGTATTCAACCATTCAAGAGTATGCATGATTAATCAGTAAATTCAGAAAGAACACCCAATTATAAAGTTGCATGAATATAAAGATAAAGTCAGAAACAACACTTGGACAAGAGGTCTAAACCTCTTACATAAGCAACACATGATCCCAACTGAATATATCAGAAACAACGCAATATTTAAGTGACATATTGTCATTATTAAAATAATATTTATTTCTGGTTTCTTAATTCATATCGTAGGCATATCAATGTACTACTTGCTTTTAAACAAACCAAGTGCATCATCTTTACTATCTTTAAGGTTATTGGCATATTTTGACATCTTTACATAAATATTGGATGACAACCTTTGTCAATCCAATGAGAAATAAATTGGAAATCAATTGATCTAGAGCTCGGGTCATTGCAGTGGTATCAGAGCTAAAGGTCTTTAGCCTTTGGGTAAATATTGAAAAACGTAATTAATCATGACAATAGAAGATACCAAACCATCGGCAAGAACACTCTAAGAAGCAGGCAACAAACTTACTAAAAGGGATGATGTCTTGAACACACTTAAAAAGGCGGAAGAACGTTTGATCCACATGAAGTAGTCATTTGAAGTATTAGGTATCAAACCATTGGCATGAAGAAAAGGAAATAAGGGAAAAGGAAATACCAATTGTGGTATTGATGACAGAGCACCTAATGCAAGTAATGAGGTAATAAATAGAACACCCTTGACTGAAAATACTCTCCATCCTCTTTGTTGACACTATCTTTGGTACTGCTATCCTCGTTGCCCCGAGTCAGTCCAATCTCACCTTCGTCCTCATCGTTCGACACCACCTCAATAAAGTGGACTTTACCCTTATCGAAACAATGATGCCCAGGCTCCCAATGCTCCTTGCAATGATAACACAATTGTTTTCTTTTGCACTCCTTGCACTCTTCCTCCTCTTGCTTGCTCTTTTTAGGCCACTCTTTTTGAAAGGGTTTCTTGTCCTTGTTCTTTTGTTGGATGAATGGTTTGGACGAGAATTTGTGTTTAGGTGCTGAGTGCTCCATATCTCGAGCCCGAATGATGGCATCCTGTAGTGAGTCGGACTTGAAAGCCTTAATCCAACCATGAAGTGGCTTGGAAAGACCTTCAATGAACAACATGACCAACCTTTGCTCTGAAATATCTATGACCATAACTGCCAACCTTTGGAACTCAGAAATGTAGGCATCCACTGTGCCACTCTGTCTAAGTTGAGCTAATTCCTTGAAATGCAGCTCCGGATTCTTCTGATCAAATTTGTTTATCAATCTTTGTGTGAAATCCAGATAAGAGGTGATTCTGGCATGACCTAAAGTGACAAGTCCATGGTACGACCACCTGTGTGCCTCACCCTCCAAGTGCAACAGAGCATATTTAATCGCTTCTGTCTCCAACATGGGATTAAGCTAGAAGTAGGTATCCAACTTCTGCACCCAAGCTTTGGCTGTACTCTTGCTGGAACCATCAAACGAGGGGATAGAGAGTTTCCCAACCTTGCGTTGCAAATCTTGATTCTGATGTCCCCTATTATTATCTTTGGGTCTATTTCTATACTTAATAGCATAGAAATCCTGTAATGTCATAGCAGCATGAAACTCATCCCCCAAAGACTGATACTCTCTCAGGTAATCTAAAAAATCCTCACCTTGTGCCTGCTGCCCTTGATTACCAGCTGGTTGACCTCCCAAGAATTGAGGCATAAGAGGCCTAGGTGTTACCTTGCTAGCCGTCTTAGCGTGACTGTGTGCCGGAATATGAATATTACTTTCCTCTGCATTATTTCCATCATTCCCATTACCTCCATGGTGCTCGTTTGTACCATTGTTACCATTATTCACCTCATTGTTTTTACCATTCACAAACTGATTTAGGAGCTGTATCACCTGTTGCTGGCTTCTAGCCAAGTCATTAAGGATCTGATAAGTGCTACCTTCAGGTATATCATGCCTATCTCCCATATCACACCTCTCACCCATATTTTCCTCTCCGGATGAAGAATCTGAAGCAAATGGATCAAAACCCTCTTCTCTTGCCCTTCTTCTGTATGCTATATAGGCTTGATCATCTGGATTCATAACATTTCACGCAGCTGATGACTATTGTTTTTTATTTATTTCACAGGCTGGCAGGAAACCAGCTCTGATACCACTGTAAAGTTCCTTTTCGGGAGTATAAGGTTTTTGCAATGTGTTCAGTTTGGAAGAGTTGTTTTACCAGATAAATAGTTGTCATGGATGAAAGTAATAGCATTTAGAAGTGAAACATATGAACCTAGACAGTGCTAAGTACTTTCTGGAATTTCTTGTATTCCAATAATAGCATTACAAATAACATTACCATTAAGATTTACTGTCAACAACCAGCATTAAAATAACAATCTTTTCATTAGAGAATCCCTTGATAGAACAATCACTATAAAGTAATAACAGAGCACCTATACAATTGACTCACATGCAATTTTTGGATACTCACATGACTGTCATAACTGAACAACAACTTCTATTCTCAGGGAAACATTACATACATGTGTCTCATAGCTATTTGCTCGACTTCAATCCCTTTTAACAATCTCAACTCTCAAACCAATACTTCCCTCAGATTTGTCATTGAAAATACTCCACCAAACTTCAATGAATTCAAATAGGAAGCTTGAGTGATTCCCTCGATAAACTCCACCTAGGATAGATAGTTGCACTATCAAAATTGGTGCCCTAGGGTTCCAAAACCCATAGACTTGAAAAGCCTTCTACGAGCTCTCTAAAATAAAGTGAGAAAAATAACATCAAGAATGAGAGAAATGAACTCCTTTTCGACTTTTATATTTCCCACTTAATTTCCTGCTCAAATAATAAAAAGTGACTTATTAAAGTATCTTTTAAAATATTTCTCTTGAAGTCATTTTATAACTTTACTTTATTAATTACCTAATATTACCTTTTAAATTTAACTTGACACTTTAGGCAATATTAACTAATTAAGTAAAGGATTCCTTAACTTCACCTTTAGCCTCCGAGAATTAAAAAGGCTAAGTGATCATCCTAAGTGGCTACTGAGAATGGGGCATTACATTCCTGGGATTTGAGATTGAAGCAACTTCAATACAACACCTGCAACACCCTTCCAAAGCCTCTGAAAAGGGATTTGCATAGGTCTGTTAAGTCTTCTCAGTCATACCAATTGTCCATGGCGCTGATGAACAGGGGTGATAAGCATAAAATTCATATCTATTTCCTTTGAACTTGAAAATACTAATTATCATCTGCAAGTATAGCAGCAGGTCAAGGCACCAACTTAGGAGGAGATTTATAGCCACAAAACACGCCCAAAACCCTGGAACAAACTCCAATAAACCACCAACACCTATACGGCCTGCCAGGAGGGCAATTTCCTTTAGAAAAATAAATTGTAACCTTTCAACTCATAAAATCTCTACTAGAGGGGTCGCTCAGCTCTGGCAAGGGCAATGAAATGATGCCCATAACACTAAAACCATCATAGAAGCCCCGGTATCCAATTTGAAGGAGTACGGCCTGGTACAAGAAGGGTACAGCCAGCCATATAAAGCTCTGCAAAATGATTTACCAAACACATCAAAATCCCTAAAACTGAATAATAATCACACCAAAAATATACTCTTCAAAAAATTTCATATATTTACTTTTTTTGAAACCCTAGAAACCCCAAACTCCATGAAATACCAAGGTGATTCCTACATGAAATCACACTACCAGCTAGAGAGGATCTTTCACCACCGAAACTAGTGATTTGATGAGGGTTTTCATCCTTGATCAATCCTTGGAAGAACTTCTCTGTTCACTCCAGCAACATTTTGTTATGTGTGCAAACTTCAATAATGAAAATGAGAGCACCACACCTCCTTTTATAGCTTTTTTGCTGCTTTTTCAAAAAACGCTTTTTTCTTTTTTGTTGCTTTTTCAAAAAAGCACTTTTTGCTTTTCGTTACTTTTTTGAAAAAACACTTTTTGCTTTTTTCTCAAAAAAACGCTTTTTTTTCCTTTTTAAAATAACTTTATGTCCAAGTCCCCTTTACCCCTAGGCATCCACTTGAGGTTACATAACATAAATTTCCTAAATTAAAACATAAAATTAAATATTATAACATTAACTTTATAACTTTAGTGTAATAATTTAAATAATCCAAACCATTTTGCGGAAAGCATCGGCAATGCATCGAAAACCGAAACTGATCACGCCAAGAAGAAGTTGATGTTGAAGAATGATGTCAGGTGCCAAACGACACTAAAAATAGTAGTGTTCTCCAAGAACTATGGAGAACAACCCAGAAGGCCCAAAACACTACAAAGAGCATCACCGCAAACCTGAAAGCCAATTGAACTCCACACCACCAATGGATGCCAAGAAAACCCTAAATTGAGCTCTCCAAAAATGTTGGAACTCTCCCAACTCACTTGGAAACTTTTGAAAACCTCGGAAATTGGCCAACGCTCACAAAACATGGCGTAAAAATGGGGACATTAAAATCTCCTCCTTACAAGATCTTGGTGATTTGAAAGTATGATCTCACCTTGCCCCCATGAGATCTTGGTGATAAAAAAGTGGTAAATATTCTATATAAAAAATTCTTGAGGTCATCATAGGTGCGATGCTTATCATTCATTCCTTATATTTATCTTGAGAAGACTAAAGTGCTACTGAACTTTTGCATGAATCTTTACCATGTTTTGGATAGAAAGAGAAACTTGCCCTTCATTCTTTTGTTGGTGTGTTGAAGAAGCCAGAGGAAGAGTCACTAGAATCTCATATGGAGCAAGAGGTTGGCATTCATAACACACCTCAATAGAAGAATATCTAGTAAATACATGTGTAGCCCAATTATAGTTGTGCTAGAAAACTTGAAGATAGCTATCATACTACTTATTTGTACTATAGTATATATGGAGAGCATGAACTAATGTTCATTTGGCAACTTAAGTTTGGCCATCTGCCTGTGGGTGGAAAGTTGTAGAATATTGAAGTTGACAACCTAAAAGCCTCCATATTTACTTCCAAAGTTAACGAAAAATTTGAAATCTTGATTAGAAATAATAGAAAGGGGCAAACCAAAGTGATGCCATACATTATAGAAAAATAGTTCATCAACATTAGGAGCATCAATGGCTTTCTTGCGAGGGATGGAGATGGCCATATTGGAAAACCTATAGATCATGACAAAAATATAAGCATTTTGTTTATAAGTGGAAGGTAACTCAAGAATAAAATCCATTGAAGACTCCCATTGTTGAGAGGGAATAGGAAGTAGTTGATATAATCCCAGTAGTTGATACCATACATTATAGAAAAATAGTTCAGCAACATTAGGAGCATCAATGGTTTTCTTGCGAGGGATGGAGATGGCCATATTGGAAAACCTATAGATCATGACAAAAATATAAGCATTTTGTTTATAAGTGGAAGGTAACTCAAGAATAAAATCCATTGAAGACTCCCATTGTTGAGAGGGAATAGGAAGTAGTTGATATAATCCCAGTTTCCTATTAACAAGCTTAACTTGAGTGAAAAGAGAGCATCGTCAAATGAAATCTTCCACATGCTTTCTCATGGATGGCCAATAGAAATATCACTATAAATGCTGTAGAGTTTTGGTGGTACCAAAATGTTGCCCATTCATGAACATCAGTTGTGTATAGTAGGTTCACTTAAGTGATTCATCTTATACAACCAACCATCTTGAATTGTGTAGTCTAACAAAGGTATTTGATTGATAATATTAGGTTGTTGTAGAGCATGCTTAACTGGTCCAAAATAGGAATCAACAATGTAGTGCCTCCACTACTTAAAAAATTGGACCAAGGCATAGGATTTCCTTTTTTTTAAAGATATAATATAGGGGTTCTAGTAATGGCCCCTTTCCTACTAATATCCAAAAACATACAACAAAGAAAAATGCTGCAAACCCACCCTATGCCCAAAGCTAAGCAACATAGCATAGATATAGCAAAATAGTCTCTATAGAAAGAGGACAGAGATCAGATACAAAACAGCAAGACTGATTAAAGGCGTCATTAACAACCCTCTATATGGGCTTAGCTGTCCCTACAAGTACACCTTATAAACATGCAACTACCGTATGAAAACCCAAAATCCATGCACAACAAAACAAGCAAACACCAATTTAGTGCATTTCTGCTACCCCCCAATAATCAAGACAGCTGGAGGGGGCGACTTCAAGCGTTCAAAAACCTAGTTATGCACTCCATTGCCCAATACATTGATGGCTCCACAAGCAGCTCTTTTGGACCATTTGTTGCATTCAACCCATGAATTTTTAACCCTTTTAGCAGCTCCACTAGTCTCAGAGCACAAAGAGTCCTCTCATCTTCCAATTTTGGTAGTGTATAACTACCAACAACCTCTAAGGCTCCATTATGGTGAGAAACCACTAAATGCTTTAACACTAGGTTTTTATCTTTGCAAAATACACATTCATTAAGGAGCATGGTATCAACCTCCTGAGCCACTACATTCCTTGTCATGCTCCGCACTTTCCTGTGTTGAGACTACAACATAACATCTACCTCCTCGTCCACCTCTCTCTTTGATTAGATAAGTACCTCCTACAAACTTGCCTTAATCGCATTATTTTCCAATGGCATCTTAAGCTTTTGTTTGAAACCCTCCATTGTAGATGCATGTGTCCTTAGACTACCATTGTCACAAATGCCATATGGAGCCGACACTGCTTTTATCGCCTTGAGGTTGCTAGGGGATTAGCAATTAAAGATAATCTTTAATCTATGGTCAAAAACTTGCCCATGCCTAAGCAATTCCTAGCAAAGCCCCTCCTTGTCATCCACCAACAAGCTACGAAGACACCTAATCTATTCCACTATTTAGAGGAATGAAATCCAAACACCATATGACCATAGTGACAAATGCCACCACTTTCCATTTAACAAGCGTACTGCCACCTTTGGTACCAATCAAATTAGAGAGCATGAGGGAGGATACAATTAATGATTCACTTCATATGCTTGAGCAATCTCTTCTCCAAGCTATTGATATAACCTACCACACCACTATACTTCCTCATAAGTATGTATGTTATCTTTTACTTGCCATGTTATCAAGGGGGATGATCGTGAAGAACACAATTCCTTAGATTGTTCATAGGTCTAAGGTTTGTTCATAGGTCTAAGGTTGTCCTTGGAGGTGCCATTAACGGAGCTTATGCTAGTTTGGTTTGGGCTTTAACTATTGATAGAGATGTCAAAGGGAGGGGGAGAGGGGAAGGACACAACAAGACACAAATTCAAGGCAACCAAGGGTTGTGAGTGGAATGAATCATTAATATCATTGTTTTTAATAGAGGAGAAATCATCTTAAAATGCCCCTTGATTAGCAAGCGTGTTTTTTGCTTGTTTTGTTCGCTAAATCAATGTGAGGTAGACACTTTTTCAACGTTCTCTATCCATTGGCTTATTGAACTTGACTTGGCTTACTGAAGTTGTCGATATATTGTAGCACAAATTGGATTGAAATTTGCTAGAGTTGTAGCTATTGAGCCAACATATTTTACAGATGGCCAAAGGAGTTTTAGGGTGCCTTGGTAATCTTCTCATTGAATGACCTCCTCATCTCTTGTTGCAAGCATATACTGATGATTATCCCACTAGTCCAAAGAAAAAATTTTCCCATGTACCTCTGCCATTTGGATCTTTTGATGACTGGTTAGATTGGGTTGAGTTTTGAAACATGCCTTAAGGATGCATGTCCAAGAGTCCAACTTCTTGCTATCAAAGCTTCCATCAAACTTTGGAATGCAAACTTTCATTTCTAGTTGGAAACTAGGGTTTTGAACTGTATGTGCAATGACTGGGGTGTGCTAGAGCATTGTTTGAAATGTTGCAACTAGATCTCTTGGGATACATGATTTTGTCTCTTTGCTTGATTTTGCAAAATTTGTTGGAGGATACTAGTATTCATTGACACTTCAAAGTTCCTCTTCATTGTGTATCCCTTTTAGGAGCCATCTGAACTCAAAGATACAAGGAGATTAAGAAGGGTTGTTTTGTAGTGTACCCTTTGGAGTGTGCAACTTTGGATTTGTAGCTTTGATTTTGACCATTTTAAAAAAATGTAGATCTCAACAAGTTGGACATGAGGATGGTGTGACGATCTATAAAATCCTAAAAAATCACTCAGAAGACCTTCAAAATTAGCTCTGAAGTTTCACAATGCCATACATAAGAGAGGAAATGAAGATCTAGTGAGAGTAATAGGTGGAAACCTCAAGGAGACTAGATCTATGGGCTGCATAAGGATCTAGAGAGGAGAAAATCCTTGAAGAGGCTAGATCTATGGAAACTAAAGATGACGGATCTGGTAATGGTAGCCAAAAGCCTTCTAGAAGACTAGATCAAAGGCTGTGATCAAACGAATCTGATACCACTTCACATTAGTGCACAAAGCAAATTACAATAGAAATTTTTGCACAAGAAGAAAACATCTCCATTCTCATCAGATTATGATTTACAAAGAAGTTACAAAGCTGTTTCTAGAAGAGGGAAGCTTCAAGAAGGAAAGCATAAGATGTTTATAAAAATAAGAATATTAGGAAACTAAGAAAAACAAAGCACTATTACTTCTAATATTTTTTCTAAACTAGAACCTAAGCCTTATATATTGCATACCCTTGGGGTTTTGGAAAAATTTCTTGAAATGTTGTGATAAGTCTTTGATTTGTCACTGCTCTTTGTTAGTAGGCATGCCATAAGAAGCATTGTCTTCAATGAGCTTATTATTGCGCTCATTTCCTAAAAGAAGACAAACAGGCTTTCCATTAACATTTATCAATCATTTGCTTGATAAACACTTAAGGAGGAGATTTTAGATTTTCCATCACATGCATTGAGAATTGAGCTTTACCCATTTTTGACCATTGGGTCTTTACATGTAGATATTATGTCTAGCATACATGTGTATGTTGCCAAAGACAACACATATATCAAGAGGAACAACAACATCTATAACAACTTCATTAATAAAATGCTGATCTATACCAAACTGAATCTTGTATTTGGTAGAGCATAATGTTTATTAAGGGATCACATTTAATGTCAAGGCCCTAAATAATATTTATAAGGCTCTAACTATAAGGTCTAAACCTTATATAAATATGCATATGATGTGTTATAAAATATTTTTGATTAATTAATATAAAAATAATCATTTTTAATATTAATTACTTTATTAATCAAATAACAAATGTCTTAGGAAAAGGCTTGATAACTTTGTGAAGGGGTGTGACTTAGCTTTTCACCCCATAGTTTAGGGAATCTCTATTATGGGATATATATAGAGAGAGAGAATTTGATTATGTTTGAATACTTTGATATTCATTATGATTGCATGAGAGAAGTTTTATCTAAGGCTATTGAATAAAGAGAAAATGATTGTAAACCCCAGATTCTTAAGAGTTTGTAATGCTTAGACATTGTTATAAGTTTTCTCATTATAATGATGCTTGTGGTGTTTATTACTTTTATGGTTTTCCCACCATAAATTTTTATGTTCATATGTAACGTTTTTATTGAATTTTATTTATTGCACATTCACTTTCTATACAATAATTTCGTACATAATTTAATTATCACACCTAAAGATCTAAGGTTTGTAGTAGTGTTATTTGGTAATCTATATCTCTACTTTTTGCTTCACCCAGCGTAAAGAATAACGACTAGGACGACCATGTGTGGAATTGTCTATGCAGCATACAAAAGGGCCATTTGACCGTATTTATTAATTAATTAAAAATAAAGATACAATGCATTCTTTATTTTTAATTAATTAATAAATATGGTCAAATGACCGTTTTGTATGCTCCGTAGACATTGCCATCATGTGTTAGCAAACCAAGCTTGTCTACCAACTCTTTGAAAACAAATTTGCTTGTGAGAAAAAATGAAAAAGAGAATCAACTTTTGTATTCTCAATTTGGACGTTAATGTGAAAGATTTTTGTAAGTTCACTTTTATAATGAGCCTTATAGTTGCATACCTCTTGATGGATGGAAGTGCATGCAATCCTCTCTTCCATATTAAAGTTAAATAGTATCTTTTTCTCTTTAAAAGAAGTCATAGTCTTCTTCTTTTATATTATTCTTGTATGGATGTAACTCTAGGTTGAACTTCCAACATGCTTCACTTGTATGACCATGAAACATCACAATACCCTCAAGATTTACAATTTTTCTTGGAAATAAAGATAGTAGCATTCTACTATACATCTGCAATCTTTTTTGTTGGAAGCCAAAATTGTAGCTTGTAAAAAATCCAATTCACAATATTGGCTTTGACATTGCTTCTTGAGTATGAAGATTGTGACCACTCCTTACTAACAAACATATGTTTTAGAGAAGCTTTCAATCAAATATTGAGATCACTTTTTACTAATAAACACATGTTTCAGAGAAGCTTTCAATTGAAGTAAATACTACAATATGATAAAATTGGTCACAAAAGTGGGTTACAACAGGATGGGCCAACTCCTTTTCTAAATGTTAACAAAATAAGTTGAGGAACCAAGCATGGTTGTATATATATGTAATGTCCCCATTCTCGGAGTGATACCATGGTGACTTGATTCTAGCCCATCCAACATTCCCGTGGGTTAGATGGCGTGATTAGGGAATAATTTTGGCCAAGAGTATCAAATTTGGTAAGATTTGTTTAGAGAATTAAGAGGGAATTATCCTTAATCAAGCAAAGCAAAATGTCGATCTTATTCTATCATTATCTCATGGTCCACTTGTAAGTCAAACCACACAAGGAGGTCAAAGCAAGCAAAGAGGTCTACTTGCTAGTCAAAGCAAGCAAGGAGGTCTATTTGCAAGACCAAGCAAACAAGGAGGTGAGTCGACCTCATCAAATCAGATCTGCTTCTAGAAGAATTTCCCTTCCTATGGCGGTTTAGAAGACTTAAGATCAAATCTGATCTCTCCCTTGGGTGGCTCAAGGAAGCTTCCAAATTGAAATATTTTAATATTCAAAAACCAATTAGATCCTCTCCTAGGATGGTTCGGGAAACTTAGCCATGAAGTCATGAATATTTTAATAAGGGAAAATCCGATCTTTCCCCAAGGGCGACTTGAATGCCTTAGTGATGAAGGCAACAAATATTCTAATGGAATAAAATATGAACTTGGCTTAGGGCGGTTTGAGGTGCCTTAGTCCTGAAGTAAAGTGAATATTTTAATAAAACAAATCTGATCCTCTTCTTGAGGCAGTTTTGGCTTGGAATCTTATTTAAGAAGGTTTGGGAGGTTGAGAGAGGCATGTTTTTGTGTTGCTATTCTGATTGAAGAGAGTTGTCTCTTGACTGAAAGTAATTTTCAGTCCATTCAAGGTGATGCTCCCTTGAATACCGTGGTATGGTGATGTCCCCATTCCACCATGTGAGATGAATTCAAGTAGAGTTCATCGTAGAGCTTAAACAGATTGCTTTGGTGAAGTTTTAGTTGCAGATTGTGACTTTGTTTTGTGACACTTTCATCTTTACTTGCTGGAAGGAGGTTTTCAAGAGGTTCGCGTGACAAAGAAGGATAATTTTGGCGACTTCCAGCTTCAAGTATAACCAGATTTCTGTTACAGCAGTTTTCAAGTTGATTTCATTACCATATCTGAGGAGTTTTTGGGCATCTACAATCTCCAGTGGGCTGCTACAGTCGTTTTTCAGTCATCTCCAGTTGGGCATATCATCCTACTTCACTTAGCTTCATCTTCCATCCATACAGCTAGGGTTTGGTCTTGTGCTTTAGCACAATTGGATGTAATTGAAGGTCTGAAACTCAAATCAGACCTAACTGACTGTCCTTTCCAGCCCTCTCTGTTTGTAATCAGTTTTCAAATCAAATAAAGAAGACAAGCTATCATTGCTGGGTATGATCATCCTTGTTTATGTTCATCTTGTTGATTGCTTAAGATCTACGTTCAAGTTTATATCTTGCTGTTTATGCTTGGAACCTTTCAAACAACATGTTATAATAAACCCTTGTTGTAAACAAAGTTAAGATTTTAAGTGCAGCAAAAAGAAAAAAAATCAGTTTGAACCTTCAAGGGTTCTTACAATATATATGTATATGTAGAAATTGCGATGATGATTCACAACAGATTTGACCCAACAAAGTTTGCCAAGATCCTCCAATATGAGATCAAGGCAATGAGCAGATCAAGGAGTCTCTAAAAGAGATGGGTGCCTCTCCATGGGAAGTCTTTTTTTGCAACAACATAATTTGCTACATTGTTTGTAATTATCTAAATGACATTGGCCACAACTTCCTCTTAAAATCTCACAAAGAAATTCTGTATTTTTCACCTTTCCTAAAGCATCAACAGATTTTAAGAAAATTGTTTCTCATAAGGAAGATAAGAGGAAATTTAACATCATGTTTCTCCTATTGTCCAATCATTAGACATGATAATGCAACACTCCTTTTGTCATATCTCATGCTTCTCATCAATTATAGACCTCACACCCACCACTTTCTCATTCAAAATTGGGCCCTTTTTTTTATTCATTATTAGGGGTTTTAAATCTTGCTCCAACAATAACAATAACATCCACTAAAATTTGTCAATAAGGAGATCTAAAAAATGAGTATTTTAAATTAAAAATAACACTTATTTTTAAAATCTGAGAGTCATAAATAAATCAAAAGCCATATTTTAAAACAAAAATTGGAACTGATTATTTAGCCACATGAAATAGAATTGAACAGTAGAACCAAAAATTTACAACCAAAGTTCTCCCCATTTTTTTTTCCGTGTCCATTCCAAACCATGCTCTCAAGCAATGGTTGGGGGCCTAGTGAAGTGTGTGGTACAATATAAGAATCCAAATTCGATCTACAAACTCGAGGATTGGCAGTAGCCCTTGAACTCAAAAGGAATGAAGGAATTCTAGAAGAAGAAGTGCCATCTCTTGTTTCCCTCTTTCTAAGGTTTGCCTTTTCCTCAAAGGTCTCTAATTGAGTTTGCACCTTTGACACAACTTCAACTGGCTTGTGTGCACAAAGAAGTGTTCTCGCTAGGTATACAAGAAAGGTGAAATTTTAGGCTGTTGATGTCACTTTTACTAAGTTTGGTTTTGCAATAATTGTACACCAATTCCCTTTTCTTAGCAGCTGGCGTGACATGTTTCCAACAAGGGTCCTTTCGTATTGACATCAATGTTGTGATGATTAGCAATTAGGCTGCAAGAGTACTAAACAGAGAAATTCTTAAGACTTGAAGATAAAAAAGTGAGAGAGAAATGGGAAAAAAAACAGACATGAAACAAGAAAAAAATGGGGAAAAATGAAGAGGAGAATAAGTTCCTTTCATTTTCCTTCATTGTTAATAAATATTTTCTGGTACCACAATGGAAAGAGAAAGAAATATAAAATGTAACAGTAAATGAAAAAAGAAGCAGAAAATAAAGATGTATCTCTTAAAATTTGTTACTCCAACTGTACTATGGACTGCTCCAAATGCACTGTGGGCTGATCCAAAATTGCAAATGCAACCTTTATTGATCCAAAAATACCATTTTGATGTCCTGTTTTTGCTTTTGCTTTTGAGTGATGTCTTTTTCCTTTGTTCATGTGTTAGTGCTAGGGTTTTATATTTTTATTTAATTTTTATTTTTCTTTTGGCTCTCCCTAGTCTAAGGGCAAGTCTCACTAGCAGAACTTGTGAGCCTCTACCTACCTTGTGAGTCTGTTAGTGACTTTCTGGGTTTGTTTTTTGGGAAGGCTGGTTTTGTTTAAGCTTGCCTGACCCAGGACTCATAAAACTTGCTGGTTTTCCAGCGAGTCCAGTAATCCTGTTCTTAACACTTGCCAAGAGAGCTAATTGATTTCCCTCAATTAGCTTCAATGATTCTCAACGACATTTCTTCTAAATTGCTTCTTGATTGTTTCACAATGACTTGCTGGGTTTGTAATCTGGGCATGCAGGCCTTGTTAAGCCTTACCCGACCCAGGACTCATGAGATTTGCTGGTTTTCTAGTGAGTTTGATAACTCTGTTCTTTACACTTGCAATGATCAATAACTTAGAAACACACTATACTACATTCAACTATTTGTGCAATAAACCAAGAGAGCTAATTGATTTTGCTCAATTAGCTTCAATTTGACTTAACACGATTGCTTCTTGATCTTTTTACTATGAACCTTACAGGTGTATTAATGCAATTACAATAGGGTATGCTCAAAACAGAAGCTCAAAAGCTGAAGAAGTGAGAAAGTCCTCATTTGAAATGTCCTCTGTTTTCTTTAGAAAAACTATCAGATCAGATATGATGAAACCAACACACATGGGCAGAACTGCCATGCGGTTTTGTAAATGCCACTTGCTGCGAATGGTGGTTCTTTAGTTGCAAAACTGCCAATGCTTTTCATAGGTTTCTATTTTTCCCAGGAACATGCTTTAGCTGCGTTTGACACCAAGGTGGCTGGATTACCTGAGAATCATCTGTATCCTCTGTAGACTTCTATACAATTGTCATACTTAGTTTTTTTCGAGAGTTTCCAGATTACATTTAGCAAATTTCTAAAAATGAGATTAGTGACTTAGCTAATTCTTACTTACATTCATGGCCCAATTTGGATCAGTACATTTTTGCATGTAAATGCTTAAGAAATACATTGGACCAGAAGATTTTGGTTTTGACCTCTGAAAATGGCAATTTGTGACAATTCCTCCCAGATATTAACATGAAATGTCTCAAAGATAAGGATGCTGCATTAGAGTGCATTTTGCTGTAACTTAGGAGGCCGGTTTTTTTTCCTATCATCATCTATTTGTTCTGCTATAAGAATTTGGATGGTGCTGATTCACATTTTATGGTTGGGAGAGTATGGAATAAATCATACCCTCGTTGTTCTTGAAGCTTTTGTGTCTAGATCTATTCATAAACCAATCATGAGATAACTTGATAGATCTGGATAAGAATAGTTGGGGATATCATTAATGATCTAATCCCATACAAAGGTTGGATATCCTTTTGTTTTCCAAATTTTTTATCTCATGAAATCGGTCATTTGGAGACTTATTTTTATTCACACCTAACCTCATCCATAAATTTATGTCAGTTTTTTTTTTAATTGTGTGCTGAGCTAAATCTTTTGGCAGGTTTGATTATTTTTCATGTTATTATTTTGCCTATAATACCTTCTCCATAAGCTGTTTGCTGTCTGTTGTTTGGTAAATTTCTTGTTTTACTTTTGCCTAACTTGATTTGGTGGCTCATTTTGTTTTACAGGCTAGCATTGAGGAAGAGGTCAAACAATTAAAAGAAGAAAAACATTCATGGCTCCAAAAAGAGGTAGACAGTATGGATAAATTTGTAACAATTTATTTACTCCATTGTTTTTATAATACAAGACCCTAATTTATTGTAGCTTGCATCACAAATGCAGTTAAGCATGAAAATTTAAGATTGGAGAGAAGATGAAGTTTTCTACATAGCCATGTAAGCATCCATATAGATAGAAACTATGCCAAATTTGGTGTAGCTTCTCTTTTTAAAATTAACATCCTTGGGTTACTCGTGCTAATCATCCTAGGAGTATGGAACCTTTCTTTGGCCTTATTGCATTTCATGTGCTAATGTTTTGGTTCTTCTCTAGGTTTTGTCTGGTAGTCTATAGTAGAAAAACAAGCTAAAATGCCTGAAGATAAAATATATTTTTTCTATATATATGGTGAGAGAGTTCTTCTTGGATACATTATAATCTATTTGAAAAGAATTAAGTGCCACATAATACCATATGCATTTTTTTTTCTAGTTTTCGAGTGAAGGAAAATGAGATGACGATAGAATGTTGTGAATGAGGCATAGTTTTCATCAATAATAGTTAAAAACTAGTTTTTGATACTAAATGTGCTCATTGATTTTGATGTAATAAGGTATCCCTAGTTTATCTGACATCTCTTCTTTACTATACTTTCTTTTGTAAGAATAATCATGATTGATAATCTTCTAACACCATATATCCATATTGTTTAGATATTGTATTTTTGTACTCTTAAGTTCCCTTGCACCACCAAGGTGAAGACATAAAAGCAAGATTTATAAGAGTTGAGAGGGAGCATTAGATGGGAGAGATAGTGGTTGATTCCATAGAGGATTTGCACTTGTATCTTGTACCCTGATCCAAGTGACAGCTTCATGAATAAAACTAGCAGTACTGTGTAAAATACCCCCCTGCTTTTTTTTTTGAAATTTTGCTGTCCAGATGTGATTTCACAATATAAACCAAAATTAAAGAAATACCAATAACTGAAATCTCTGCCACTACTACTGATAGGGTAAACCAATAGAGACCAACTATTATTCAATCCAGATACATTGACACATAACTCATAAAATAGCATTCATATCTCATTTTTGAAATCATTTGGCAAGAGTTTGATTACATAGATAAGTTCAGAAAGGAACATGAATGCTAAATACCTCTCTGCAGATGACAGGAAGTTTAGCAAGCTCACTGATGCTTAGCACAGGTCAATATTGCCTCCAAATAACCTAAACCACATTGATCCTCAACA
>VDFB02251709.1:0-80586 GCA_007258455.2 Sequoia sempervirens
GGGATGTCCTTATTTAAGGAATGGTTTGATAACAACCTTGAGTTTTAGGTGAAAAAAATAGAAATGAAAAATCCCAAAGAAAATGAAGGATACAAAAATCTATTGGAAAAGAAGAGAGGGAAAAAAAGAGACATTATGGAAAAAGCATAGAGAGGAAAACCAAAATAAATGGTGATTTCAACATATTTGAGCATAGCTTGAAAATGTAATTTCATGATGTAGTGAGACTTGTGGAGATCCTTAATGGGTATAGAATTCAAAGGTTTCAAAAGCCTCAAATAGTGATTAACAAATAATCTTACAAGCTAAGTTAAAAGCTAGAAATTTTAGTTTCTATGATGTTGTTCTAGGTGTCTTAACATGATAGAGGTCTTATAGTGTGTTAGAGAAGGAGAACATAATGTGAAATACACATCAAGAGAATATCAATGAAAGAGAAGGGTCTATGAAAACCAAGATAATAAAGAGAAGTGTTAGAAGGTAAAATATTACCACTTTGATAAATCAATAAATTAGGGAATATAATACACATGTATGTTATGTGTGAGATGAGTCAGCTACATGAGGATCCTTAAGAAAATGTGAAGTGTCATATTTGTGTACATGTGTAGTTGTCTATTTACCTAGCTTAGGTATTGTCTAGTATGTTCACATGCCTTTATTTTGATTGTGTTTAAGAAAGATGAATTGGATTATCATTCATGTTCATCCTTGTGGTCACATTCATGAAATGAGTCAGTAATTGAGTGATATGCAAGTGAGCAGAAATAGGGTGATGTTCTAAATAAATCACTTTTTTTTTGTCATTGTGGTTTTTAATGTGAAAGGATTAAATAATTTATGAGTATCATGTGAGTCAACTAAAATAAGACTATTCAATGATAAGGTCACTCCTATTCATCCTAATAGTCATGCATATGAAAGGATTTAGCAATTTTTAGCATCACAAAAAAATATAAATAGGGTGATGATGTATGAAGTTGATCTTGCCTACTCATCCTAGTGGTTGCATATTTGAAAATTAGATAATGAATTTGAGTGTCATGTGAATGAATGGAAGTAGGAAAAATTGTTGTATGATTTGAAGAAAAGGTGATCAAAGTTTATGAATTTTTCATGTTCATCCTAGCGGTCACACATGTGAAAATGTTTGAGAACTCAAAGTGTTGCTTGTTTGAATAAAAATAGAGTGATAGTAATATTTAGATAAGTGGATAAGTAGATGATAAGTATGTGCTTTGTATTCATCCTAGTGGTCACACACATGAAAGGAGTTAACAACTCTAAGTGTCATTTGGTTTCTCTCTCTTGATTTCTCTCATCCACCCATTCTTCCATGTTATGAGATTAATTATAGATCTCTCTAATCCTTATGTGGAGTCATCTAAAACTTGAGCTTGTATACTTTGTGTATGTGATGCATATATATACTTGTCATGCTATGAATACATATGTGATGATTTATTTTTCTATAGCGCATGAGATGTATCTTGACTTGGGATTTGACTAAGATGTCGAGTTAAAATGTGTGGTGTTTGATGATATTATTAGTGTAAGATGGGGTTAAAAATCAAATAGCATAGATAAAGTGACACCCAACACTTCTAAGCTATAAAACCCCATCAAACAAGAGAAAACAAACAATGAGGAATTAAAATGAAAGTATTCATGAATAAACACTCCCCATTGCGGTTGCTTCACTTCTCTTGTCTCTCCTTCTTCTTATGCCAACATTGCCCTCAAATTTGTTATTGAAGTTGTGCAAATACCTACAAATAGTAAGCAAGAAAGTTGGAGATAATGGTTGTTAAGGACAAAGTGGAGGGGGAAGGCTGCTTTTATAGACCTTTCAAATGGATGGTTGTGATTAATCCTCTAGAAGGATTCCAAGATCAATGGTGGAGGATGCATGAGCAGGAGGTTACAAAATGGATGGTCAAGATTAAACTTCTAGAAAGAGGCCAAGATCAATGGTCCAGAATTGATGCACCAAAAATATGCCATGCATGGAAAAGCTATGAAGTTGACGGCTATGACGCCTGACAGCTATGACAGACATGCAGGACATGCAAGCTATGACAGAAATGAATGTTATGACAGGGGATTATAATAGAGCATCTTTGACCAGGTGGTGCATAAATAATTTATTTCAAATTATTTATTCAAAAATGAAGGAAACTGACAAGTGGAGATAAATAATTTGTTCAAATTATTTATTTGGAGAAAATGAAAAGAGGAGCATTTAATTAAATTCATTAATTTAATTAAATGGGGAGATAGAAATTAGACATTAAATAATTAATTTGATTAATTATTTAATAGGGGAAGATGACAAGAGATAGTTAAATAATTTTGATAATTATTTAACTATAGAAGAATTAAAAGACCATGAATAGATAAATAATTAATGGTAATTATTTAACTATAGATGAAAGGTGATAAAGGGGTAATTGAATAAATAATATAATTTATTTAACTATTGAAGAAGAGGGGGAATTAGTGACGCAATTAATTTATTTTAATTGATCAGGATAAAATAAAGATTAGAAAGTGAATTAATTAAATAATTAAAAAATATTTAATTAATAGAGGAATATGATCAAGCATAATTAAATAATTAAAATTATTTAATTATTAGAGGATGACAACCAAGGAAAAATGTTGCTCGCAGACTCAGGGCATTTTTCAGTGTCTACATTTTTCCCCTCTTTGACATAATGCAGTTCATCGCTTTGTGTCAAAGAAATTTGATTTTGAAATATGCCCCAGTGAAAGCAGGGTGAGGAAAGATGACTAGGAGGGTTGTTGTATGCCCCCTCGAGAGGACATGCGGGTTCAAAGAACACAAATGTGCTCTCGAAATGGATGATAAGACTAGAGGATGAAGGATAGAAGAAATGTTAGCATGGAAGGGGATGGATGTTAGTGTGAAAGAGAAAGGACGATGAAGATGGAAAATTAGATAGGAAATGATAAGAGAACCAACTTTCATGCTTACATTTTTATATTTATCGTCACTGGGTGTCAAAATGTCACAAATGGACCACAAACACCATGGTATGACATAGACCAAGGTGTGCAAGGTGACCATTTGGGAGAGACAAGAAATCAAAAGACAAAGTCAATAGATAAGGAATGCCCCGACTCATACTAAGGACCCAATTGTCCCAGTCTTTTTGCCAAGACAAGCCACATACAACAAACAAAGAAAAGAGGCCATGATCCACCATCGTCCCTCTAAATCCATTGACAAGACATCCTCGAGGAGACTAGTAACATTACCCAAAATCAATCAAGATAATAAGACAATTCCATCCCAACAAAGTGTTTGCCAGTAATAATGATAAGATCATTCGATTGATTGACTAAGTGGCCCAAGATGACCGAGTTTAATTGAAATGTTGGCAAGGATTGATTAATACATTGGAAAGGATGATTGATAAGTGAAAATTTTGATTTGATCAATAGGTTGACAAAATTTGACAAGTTGATTTGATTTATTGTACCTAGTTTCAGGAAGGACAGATCTTGATTAAGGCAAGATTGATTGACCATGTTGACAAGATTTGATAAAGAATGATTGATAAAGTTGACAAAGTTTGATTGATAATGATTGTGCCTGATCTCAGGAAGGAAACATCCTGACTAAGGAAATATTAAGACAATATGGTTTGATTGTTTGAAAAAAATTGATTGAGATGACCAAGCGATGTGACCATACCTGACTGTAGGAAAGACACATCCTGTTTAAGGCAAAGGACACATCTAATAACGTTGAACAAATGACAAGTGTTATCAAGACACCTAACTATAGGAAATACATATCCTACTTAAGGTGAATGACCAAATTGACAAAGTCTAACCTCAGGAAAGATGCATCCTAATATAAGACTGAATGAGGCAAAAGACCTAATGCCCCATTCCGATTGAATGACCAATTTGATTGACTGATGATATGATGATTGATTGATGAAAGATTTTGTTGGTTATGTTTGTTTGTTGTTTCATGATTTGGTTTGAATGATGATTTTTCTCAGACCAAGGACCTGACTAGAGCTGACAAACCCTAAGGGACTTGATCTAGGGGGCCTCGGGGGCTCATCGACAGATGGCCTTTCCTACGTAGCAATGTGCAGAGACCTCGTAGTTCAACACGACTTGACTTTGTCTCATTTGACAAAGAACTAAGTCATTATTTTATTTGGACAACCTAATGTCTCAGGGGCCCATTTAAGACGAGCCTTGCCTATGTAGCAAATGTGTAGAGACAACTTAATTCGACCACTCTAACATAGACTGACTCAAACTCAGACTCAAACTCTAACTCTGACCTTATTTTTGGAAGTTTTGACATTTTCTGATGTTTTTGGATTTTGAAGATTTTGTAATTTTTTCGGATTTTTGATATTTTTTCTAATTTTGATGTTGATATTATTTTCGATAAAGACATAGTTCAAG
Source organism: Sequoia sempervirens (assembly GCA_007258455.2). NCBI lineage: Eukaryota > Viridiplantae > Streptophyta > Pinopsida > Cupressales > Cupressaceae > Sequoia > Sequoia sempervirens. The sequence goes on from VDFB02251709.1 coordinate 4,459, forward strand.
GAATTTCCCCCGGTTAGGTATGGGACCAATTTATTATGTGCGAGGGGATCGATGGAAAGGATGATCATGAAAGTGAAGGACGTTAAATGTTGATGGTCTTTAGGCCGTGGAAAGGATGACAAAGCTTTATTATGGATGGATGAGACTTTTTTATGGATGATAACAATAAGGATCATGACAAATGCATGTGAAAGATACCCACAATCAACCAAGCAGGCATGCATAAGGATCCAAGGACAAACATGATCTTGCCCCTAGTCAAGCTGAAAATCAATTGATAGGTGATGATGATGATGACAATGTTGTTTGATATGTGAATGACACATCTCGAAACAACGTGACCTCCAGATTGGGAAAGACATATCCCATTGATGATAATGTAACTAAAGGATCAAGGTCTACAACAAGGCTAGAAACAAAGCCAAGAAATGTTTTGGATGATGCGCTAGGTTCCATGCAAGATTGTATGGGATTATGAAGGGAACTTGGATAAGCGGATTATAATCCTTAAACCAATGACAAGGGAAAACCAATTCCAATGATAGGTATGAAAGGATAATGGATTGATTTTGGTAAAGGATAGGAGACATGAGGATTATTGGTTGGAAGAATTATCAAATGATCTCAAAGGACTATGTCACATAGGAATAATTTTTTTTCTCTGAGATATGGGTTTGGATAAATTCTATGAAGGAAATGACATGATATTGATGGATAGTGTATGACCAAATGATAGACATGTTAAGAATTTTCCCAAAGCATGATTTATGTTTGTGCCCCATTTCTTATCAAGATCAGGGTAGGTGGGAAAATGGATGGAAACGATATGGATTGGATGGGTAGATGGAAATGTTATGAGAAAGGCATGGGAAATGAGACAACTTGCCCCCAAGTGTAATGGTCCACATAGATAATTGCTCTTACACATGACGCCTGTTTGTTGGGTTTTCATCATGGTACTTATCTAAAGAGCCATACAAATGGTTTTCACTATTGGACGATATTTTTCTCTTTACTTTTTTTCTTCTTCTTTTTTATTGATGATGTCACACAAGATTCCTGTTTGCCAGGTTTTCATCAAGGTGACATTTTTTTTTTTGTCGGCTTGATATTTTGGATGATCACTGGTTGTTCTGAATCCTTTGATGGTGTTGATGTAGATACTAGTGTCATGATATTCCAATAGTGACCTTTATGGATTAGTTGTCTTGTCAGGATCATAGTACTTGCATACAACTGATCGATGTCATTGTGATCCTTGTTGATACTAGAGTTGGCTTTATCAGAATACATACATCGTGATAGAATACCATGGGAGTCCTTATGGTAAAGAGTTGCTGCCAAGATGCGATGGATTTGTGAAGTAGGATTTTTAGACTTTAGGCGAGATGTAGGATTATAATGGATGATGGTAGGTGTGGATGAACTATTTGGTGTTTTGGATGTAGCAATTTTTATTTTCCAAACTTCGGACGACGAATGATGGAGTTTGGAATTTTGATTGGGACAGTGTTTTGAACCAACAATTTTGTATGCCTTGCTTGATGACCATTTTGATGGAGGTGGACATTTATTATATGTGGGAGTCATATTTTCTTGTGGCTCCACATTTTGATTGACTGTTACTTTTGAAATATTTTCTTCGCTTGATCCATTTTTCTTTAGGATCCATTTTAACTTCATTTGTCCACTTGGATTTTTGTTTGATTCAATGGCCTTTGACATTTGATTTTGAACTTTGGATTTGTAATAATTTTCTTTTTTTTGGTTCCAAATAGAAGTTTTATTCATGTTGGAATGATGGTTTATGGTGTGGATGGAAGGAGTGTTGGAAACAACCTTATGACAAGGACTACTCATGGACCTCATTTTGATGTTTGTATTAGATAAAGTTGTCCCCGATATCAAGGAGGTACCACTAACATCATTTGATTCTCTGATTGAAGAATAGCCAAGACCTTGATGTCTAGGATTTTTATAAAACTGTATTGGTTCTTGAATGCCTTGCTCATGTAGACCTAGTCTTTTTCTGTGTTATTGCATGCTCTGAAATATTCTATTTACAATGAGGTATTTTTTACTTTGAAAACAAGATGCAAACCCATCATTGTGTATGTGAAAAGTGCTGCTTGGAATCTTCTCCTCTATGAGAAAGCCTGATTTGATAAAAGTGGATGATCCTAGTTGATAGAATATTTTGGCTTTATCGTTCATCATGCTTGTTTCTTCTTGATCATTTTGGATTTTGATTTGATCCATGGTAGCTTTTGTATCTTCTTCTTTGACTTGATCCATAGTAGGTTGTTTATGTTCTTCTTGATCCATAGTATCCTTTTTGTGTTCTTCTTTGACTTTATCCATGTCATTTATTTGATTATCTATGTGGCCAAAGGAGACAAGTGTATCATCTTGGGAAATGGAGGTGTTTGGAGTTTGGATAGGATCAATTTCAACTATTTGATCATGGATGGTATAAAGGTCTATGAGAGGATAATTTTGGATTTCTTGTTCAATGGTAGGATCTTGGTCAAAAATAGGTTTGTCTTGGATGACATGATTGGGAATGGGATCTTGATCAAGGATAGGTGCATTTTGGATGCCATGATTATCTAGAAGGACTTCTTGGATGGACTTAAGGATGGGGTCATGGGATGGACTACTTCGATCTTGACATGAAGGTGAAGCTATGATGTCATTCTTTGGACTTTTCTTTTGACATGTATCCCAAGGTGTAGGCAACGTGATGTGGTTTTGGACACCATGACTAGATGTAGCTTGGGATGGAGTGAATAGGAATGGATTAGTGGATGATGGACTAGGATAGGATGTGGAGACTTGGAATGGACTAATAGATGATGGATTATGATAGGATATGGAGGATTGGAATGAACTAGTGGAAGGTTGGTTTCCCTTGTCAAGGTTAGGATAAGGGTGATAAGTGGATGTTTGTTGAGGATTAATGGTATGAATTATGTCAAGTGACTATTGATAGTGAGGGTAGATGGATAAAGGGCTAAGGCTTATGGATTGTTGGTAAGAAGGGTATGTGAGTGGTTGGTATTGACGATTGAGGATTGATTGGTATTCAGCTTGACTACGAAGAAGATCAAGGTAAAGTGAAGACATGAATTTGGATTAGGATGGATAAGAAAAACTTAGTGAGGACCAGGTAAAACTTGTGACCTTTGGATGACAATAAAAGGTGACAATGAAAAATGGATATGAGACTATGCTATGTTTTTTTTGGATTTTAAGGATATGCGGATGATAATGACCAAAGGATGTGGTTTTTTTTTTTTTTTTGTGATTTTTGGGATATATAGGGATGAAAAATGACAATGAAAGGATGATAATGACCTTATGAACAAAGGGATATGATATACAAGGATGATAAATGCAAAGCGAGATATGAGACTAAGCTATGTTTTTTTGGGTTTTTTGGATTTTAGGATATGAAAATGCAAGGATACTAATGCAAGGATGACAATGCCTAAAAGATAGGGGATAATGAATGCTAAAGACACTAAAAGATTTAGTGATGGTCAAAGTGAGTGATAATATGACTAAATGATGCTAATGATTGGGTTTTTCTTGTATTTTGAGGTATAGAAATGCAAGGATAATGAAGGATTTATATGATAATAAGGTAAAGTGAGTTATATTTTGTATTTTTTTGGAATAAGGATACAAAGTGAAATCTAAGGAATGTGAGTCTAAATGAGGGTGATCTAATGCAAAAGAACCCTAAAATTTTAAAAAAATGGTGGCACTCAAGCTAATGTAAATCCAAGGCAACAAATTCCAAATGTCATTGACCATAAGAGGACAACCAAAACCAAGACTCAAATTGACAAAGTGACAATGACAAGACAAATGACAAGGACAATGGTCAATGACAAGTAGAATAAGTAGCCAAGAATTTTCAAAAGCTCAAAGGTCTCCCTATGTTCAAAATCTGAAGGTTTAAATGCAACCTAAAATTCAAGGTCTAATTTGTGTAATGCAAAGGATTGAGGAATGCAACCTGTAATGCAATGTATTTCTAATGGGAATGCCTAAAATGAATTGGTAAATCTTGCAAGTCTCTAGTTTGGGAGTCAAGATCACTATTATGATGAATTGGTTCAGTTTTGGACAAGGATTTTATGAAATTGTGGTAATTAGGCAGTTGTGACTCTGTATTTGGTAGTTGTTGTTTTCTAGAATTTTGTTTTGACAGTTTTGATGTTTTTAAAATGGTTTTGATCTAAATTTTTTACTATTTTTGATGAGATATGACTGGAAAACATAGTAGACAGTATCAAGCAATTTGTTTAGGACTGATTTGATGTGAAATGGTAGCAAGAAAATAAGCACAATCCTAATAGGAAAAGGGTTTGTATACTTGGTATAGGCCCACTGAAATACCCCGGATTGGTGTTGAACACCTCCCCTTCTCGAGAGCGGATAGCTTAGAAGTTTGGTTGCACTGGCTCCCCTCCACGACACTCACTTCTACGGGCACACCAACTTCGGATTTTCAGGTAATCACTTCCCGGGAACTGCTATCTCTACTCAAGGGAGTCAATAGTGAGTAACTTCAGGCATGTTACTGTACCCTGCACCATACCAAGAAACGGTCAAAAATGGCTAGGCTTCTAAAAACAAAAGATGTCTAGTAAGGCCATCTAGTTCAAGGGATATGATGATAAACTCCCTCGAGAGGTCTCCCAACCCTTAGAACAAGGGTTTCTCGTATCATAAATATAATGGAGGAGAACTATCATGTACCATCTTGTTGACTGCGAACTTTCCTCACAACCACAAATTTATATAGTGGTTCGGAAGGACTTGGCTTTAGCCCATTACCGCTTGGGTCATTCCCTTAGGGTGAGTACTTTTTCCCACTAAGGTAGGGCCTCTAATGGGTAAACACAAAATTGGATGGGTTTGGCTTTCTTATCACTGAGTTTTCACAAGGTGAGAGAATAATACCTACCACCCTCAAACACTAAGACATGGTGTTCTTTACCCTCTAATTAAAGCTATGTGAGAAAGATGATTATTCATTTTAGAGCACCAAAATGAAATGTTTTCTAATCTAAAACAATAAAAGTGGTTTCAAAATGTAATTCTTGGACATTCAAAGTTGCAAAACCACTTGTTATTAGTCTCAAAAGAAAGATCTTGGGCCAACGAAAAACTGCACAAACTCCAAGTTAGAACGAAAAAGGAGGTTAGCACAAAATGAAAACTAGAATCTAACAACTAAACTATGTTGGAGTGAAGAAGACACTGAGAGGGGGGTGAATCAATGTCTTAGAAAAAATTTAACTTTTTCCTTTAAAAAGAATCAAATAATTTATGCTCTTAATATTTCAATGATAAATACATTCATGAACTGAATGCAATCATTAAAGAACTGAAATAAGAAATACTAAAGCAAATCAAAGATCATCTCAATCATGAAATATTATCACAACAAAACAATGAGACCATGAGACAAAGATTTGACGAGTGGAAAACCCTCTAGGGATAAAAAACCACTCTAGAAATGATGCCTCATTGGCTTAATCTAAAAAATTTCTATTTACAATGCCTCACTGCCAATACTATCTCACTGATAGATTTAAAATGCCTCACTGGAAAAAATGGCCTCATTGACCAAAGAACCTCACTGGTTACAAGAATGCCTCACTGACCAAAGAACCTCACTGGTTACAAGAATGCCTCACTGACCAAAGAACCTCACTGGTTACAAGAATGCCTCACTGACATACACACATTTTCCTCACTGGCATACAAACATTTGCCTCACTGGCATACTTTTTATGGTCTTACTGACCAATCTCCAATAAAGGAAGAAACATAACTTCAAGGGGTTACCCTGTTACTAGACAATCCATCAAATGAATTACTTCTTCAACACACATACAACATCACTGAAGAATAAATCTTAACAAAGTATATAATCAACAATTGTCAGTATATCTTTGTAACCAACAACAGAGAATGATTTTTCTTTTATTCAACCCAACCTTTTGAATGTCTTCAACATAGCATAAATAATGTGCATAATTTATGAATTGCAAACCAACTGCCTTCAACTAAATACCTGAAATACAAATTCCCTTAACAATAAAATGAATGAACAAGGGTTTCAAAAATTTAGGAAACATTATTCACAGGAAACAAATACCCTTTTTCCTTAACGAATGCAAGTACAATGCTCAAGAAAAACTTTAGCAAATTGTTAAACATATTTTTTAAAAGATGTTTAATCAAAGATACCATAAATATTAACACACGGCCATTAACAACCATCATTTTCCTCTGCAAGATTTGATCAAATAAATAACTACCTATCAGCAAAAAAAAATAATTGGAGAATATTACCCGAAATGCAGCCTGAAAAACCATCTCTTCTTTACTAAAAAACAGTCGAGCAATGTCTTGTCCAAAAAACCATCATCATTGACTGCAAACCCTAACTCCTCGTGCATTTTCATCTCAATGATAACCAACACAATAATTTTTGTTTTCACATGTTAAACCTACTTTCCATCAAACCCTAATCTTATTTTCCATGTGATAAAAAATATGTGTTGATACCTTTGTCACTACCTTTCCAATATTGTTGTCTCCTTTTGAAACATCTTTGCTACTAATAACAAAACATTATGATTACCTTGCAAATACTCATGACCACTATGTAAATGATTTAAGATTTACGAAACCCATGGTCTCTAGGAAGGTCATCCATAATGTCGTGAATATGAAATGTATGAAATGTGAAGTGCTCGCCTTTTATGCCTTATAAAGAATTGTTATGGCTAAAAGCCTGGCATTTAAAACCAATAAAACACTCATTTTATTGTGCCATAAAAACCACATTAGTGCCAATTGTAACAAGATGGCAACAGAGAAAACATTATGCCTTGCATTATCAAATGACACAACACTATCACCTGATACAACAAATATCATAAAGCCAACCAATAGTAACAAAATTGTAACATATTCACTTTTCCAGAAATCTACATGCCAAGGATATATCTGAAACAATCAATGCCATATGATTATCAATGTGTCTGTCTATACCACCAAGATCAACTTACAATGCCACAAACCTGACCATATGATTATCAATGTGCCTGTCTATACTACCAAGATCAACTTACAATGCCACAAACCTGAGAGTTTGTGTATTTTTCATCAAGGACAACAACTAAGAAGGGCAACAAACTAAAAATGAAAGAAAAGATTTTAACTAAACTAAAACTCAAGTAAAACTAAAAAACTAAAGGACTCAAATTTTTTGTTGCTCCAAGAAGCAATTTTGGGAGTCCCAACCTAAAGCCACACATTGGAAACAAAAGATCAGTAAACCAAAAAAAACTTGAATGAAAAAAGCAAACTAAAATAGTGATAACTTTCTCAAAACTAAACAAAAATTTTAAAATGTAAAAATCTATGGAAAGCTAAGACATAGACCTTCAAAACCCAGAAATTTTTTGCCAAAATCCAGCACAACAAAAGTGTTATAAACAAAAGAAAATTTGGGTCTTAACAACTAAATACTAAAAAGTTGTGAGCACTAAAACGACCATAACTTTCTCAAAACATATCAAAATTTTAAACCATTTGAAGTTCTGGAAAGCTAAAAGCAAAGCATACAAAACCTAGAAATCATTTTTTAAGATTTCATGCACCCACTTTTCTGTGCTCAAAATAATATGACAAGATTTTGTGTGAATTCTTGGTTGTAACCTGCAAAACAACAAAAACAAACAAGAAAACGAATAGATTTCTCTTCAAAATTGTAAGATTTGTAGTGGGTTCAACAATGTAAGATGGGTTTAAAAATAAAATAGCATAGATAAAGTGACACCCAACACTTCTAAGCTATAAAACCACATCAAAAAAGAGAAAACAAACAATAAGGAATTAAAATGAAAGCATTCATGAATAAACACTCCCCATTGTGGTTGCTTCAATTCTCTTGTCTCTCCTTCTTCTTCTTATATCACTATTTCCTTTAGATTTGTTGTTGAAGTTGTGCAAATACCTGCAAATAGTAAGCAAGAAAGTTGGAGATAATGGTTGTTAAGGACAAAGTGGAGGGGGAAGGCTACTTTTATAGACAACCTTTCGAATGGACGGCTGAGATTAATCCTCTAAAAGGATTCCAAGATCAATGGTGGAGGATGCATGAGAGGGAGGTCACAGAATGGATGGTCAAGATTAAACTTCTAGAAAAATGCCAAGATCAATGGTCCAGAATTGATGCACCAGAAATATGTCATGCATGGAAAAGCTATGATGTCAACAACTATGATAGACATGTAGGACATGCAGGCTATGACATAAATGAATGTTATGATAGGGGATTATGACAGAGCATCTTTGACTAGGTGGTGCATAAATAATTTATTTCAAATTATTTACTCAAAAATGGAGGAAAATGACAAGTGGAGATAAATAATTTGTTCAAATTATTTATTTGGAGAAAATGAAAAGATGAGCATTTAATTAAATTAAATGGGGAGATAGAAATTAGACATTAAATAATTAATTTGATTAATTATTTAATAGGGGAAGATGAGAAGGGATACTTAAATGATTTTGATAATTATTTAACTATCGAAGAACTAAAAAGACCATGAATAGATAAATAATTAATGGTAATTATTTAACTATAGATGAAAGGTGATAGAGGAGTAATTAAATAAATAATTTAATTTATTTAACTATTGAAGAAGAGGGGGAATTACTGACGCAATTAATTTATTTTAATGGATCAGAATAGAATAAAGATTAGAAAGTGAATTAATTAAATAATTAAAAATTATTTAATTAATAGAGGAATATGATCAAGCATAATTACTCGTAGACTTAGGACATTTTTCAGTGTCTACAATTAGTTTTGGATAGTCTTCCTTCTAATTTGATTATTCTTCAATATCTAAATGTGGATATGTTAGAATATTGTCAATTTAAAATTAAGAAGGCAATTATACATAGAGGTGCACATTATATCCTAATCAGCCATGCAAAGAATATAATTGAAATGTTTGTACTGTAATTATTATATATTAAGTAGGGGCAGGGGGCCTAGCTCGATTGGCTAAAGCATCATGTTGCAGGCAAGAGGTCACGAGGTCTAGTCTCCCCCCAAACCTGTGGTACCGGAGGGCATGTCACGCTAGCGCCCCCGGTCACGTGAAAATTTTTTACCAGGCGCACTGTAGTTTATAGGGGGACGGATACCCGACCGATTCCTGCAGTCTAAAAAAAATAAAAAACTTATATATTAAGCATGCAAATATTACTATGACATTATCATGTTGGGAAAGGCATGTAACTATGGTATATATAACTTTGATGAAAGCTAAATTCATGAAAGTTAGCATTCTATTATGGAGAAGTGGTGTATAAAAAATGTAATGCCTTATGTGTGTGAATCTAGATGAGTGTTCCATTGCTTATACTGCTACCAAATAAATAAGTTTAAGTGTGCATATTGTAGAATTTTATGCATTGTTAATTGTTACATCTATAGACACTAATATAAATCATAAATGATATTATATCATGTGCACCATCTCGAGTTATTGTGTCATTGTGGTAAATGTATCATAAGACTTGTATGTTAGGATTAGGTGTTGTACACTTTGAAAGTCATAGATCTAGTTATAATTAGTTAATATTTGTGTAATATATTAATTTGTGTGTCCACATGGAAAATGACACCCCACTTGAAATGAATTTTGAGATTTTGTAGTTGGAACCCTTCACCATGTGTTGCTGGTTGAAAATTGTAAGAATTCATTGAATATGGGATTACTAGGTGGAATATGACTATCATATTTGAAATTCTATTAATAATGGTGTAAGATGCATTATTACACCCACATAGAGCACTTGGGAGTTATATATGACTCTCTTGGTTATTCGTGTGAATGGTTATTATCAAGAATGCATTATATCATGGGAGGAGTTACTTTTCAAGGAGGGAACATGCCTATAACTTTGACCAGTTGGACCAAGTATTGGCTCATGTTTTTTGAAAACCCTTTGAGGTTTTTAGGTCCCACTAGCCTATATACTAAGGGATTGTAATGGAGATTGTATGATTATTTTTATGCAGGGTTATGCTACTACATTTTCTCCATATTTAGAGTATAGGTCTCTTATAAAGTAGTACAAATAATTATTATATTTATAATTGATTTTGAAGAAATAATACATTTGGGTGTGCTTTGGAGACTAGGTTTATCCTTTACAAGGATTTTACAAAGGTATATTTTATGTTATGTATTTAATTCTCTTACAATTTTCTTCCATGTGTCAGTATATTAAAATTATTACATATCTATGTGCATTTGCATTGTTCTCCTCTTTGGATTAAATAGAATTTTTTATATTTCATTTATTTTATGTCAAATATTAGAAATATTATTAGATCTATGGGAATAATAGGTTATGTATTAATCCTTTCTTGAGTGCTAGGTTTGGAGTGTGGGTAGTTTTAACGCTACAATTATCACATTATGTTTTACACTCACTTTTGGTGTCCATCCACTTAGCATTCTTTAGGGCATACTAAACTAATAATCCTAGCATCTCTCGTCCGCTAATTTACCAAAATTATTTTAATATTATACTATATTTTATTGTTATTGTGTTTCCCAATTTTATTTTTGGAATTTTATCCAAGATGAAAATATGAGTGCATACACATTCGAGCAAGTGTAATAGTGTCCCAATATTTTTTAAAATTTAAAATGTTGGTCTCTTACCTAAGTGGCTATTGAAACCTCTTGTAATGATTATTTATTGTAAAAAATCCTTTGCATGGATGATTCTAACCTTCCCTCTCCCTCTCCCTCTCAAGCCTCTTGCAATCTTACTTTTTAAAAGTATCAAATTTTCATGCATGCTCTTTCTCCTCTTAACTATTCATTTTGGTTAGTCTTCCATGACTAAGACTTCTCTTTGGTAGATGTTAAATATTCTAGTGTTGTCATTGATATTTGGCCTCTTATGTTATTCTCACTTGTTGATATATTCTTTGTAGCTTGTTGGTTTGTTATTTTATTTTTGAAATATATACAATTGTAGCTTCATCTATATATCCTTCATATATGTCTGATAATTCTCAATCCTTCCTTCTTCTGGTGACTATTTCTGTTAATTTCTATAGCTCTTAATTCTCTCTATCTCTTTATTTATCCTTCTTATCATTAACAAACATTATTGGTGACTATCATCTCCCATTATCCTACCATACACACACTAGAGTGAGATATTTTTAGCCCTAATTTTTAACACATAGCGTTTTTATCTTGTTGTTCTTATCCTAGATGCACTTAGGACTAAGAGCAGACACTAAAAACCCATTTTTACCTATTTCATTAACTATATGTGGAGGTCAAAAGACCAAAATAGTGGCTTGACCACTATTGGAAAGCTCCCAAGTAATCACACACATTTTATTTATCCTAGAAACATTTTTTTGATTGATTAAGCAAGGAAAAGGGCCCTGACCCGAAATTAGTACATCATGATAAGAACAATAGGTAAGAAACAGCAAAAATAGGAAGCCCACCAAACTTCCCCCCTCCCACAAACAAAATGCTTAACTAATTCCCATACAATCAAACATAGCAGTACTATCATACGAATCAAAAAACCTTAATCTAGCATCAATAGCATCTTCCCAATCCTTCTACAGTACTTATAAACATCTATCATAGTGTTCCTACTTAAAATATAAACAACATTATAGAAATTTAAGTTCAGGCACCCACGGCCATAACCAGTAACTACAGTCCTATAAAACATAGTAGAGATAATCATAATAAACAAAAATAAAAATAGCACAGCGAAGCACCCAAGCTATGCATCCTCGATCAGCCTCCATGCTTTCATCAGATCTTCAATAGTACCATTCACTTTTTTCTTCAACTCTATCTTGCCAGTCAAGTCCTTAACATCACCCGCTGCCTTTTTCTTTTGCTTCTTTTTTATTTTTCCCATACCGGAGACAGTAGCCATAACCACATCAACCACCATACACACATTCTTAATGGCTTCTTCAAGGGCTTGAATTTTGTTTACATTTCCTTTTCCTTGCATACCTTTCTCCAGAACCTTCAATCTTTCCTTAATTATTCCTTTCACCATATTTTTGAGGGCTTGAAGTTTGTTGTCCTCCACCTTCTCATGTATCCTATTTTCCATAATTTGCATCCTCTCCTCTAGTCTTTTAATTCTTCTATTCCCATCATCCTCAGCCTTATCTTCCTCTTTGTTGGTATTTTCGTCCCTCTCTTGAATTTCCATTACATTTGCTTCCTCCTCCTCTTTTTCCTCATCACCATTACCTTCCTCGCTTTCTGCATTCAATTCCTCCTCTTCAGCCAAGTCTCCACCTAGACTATTAGGAATTTCTTCAGTTGAGGAATGATTTTCCTCTTCTTCTTTCTTTTCAACACTCTTCGGTGGACTTTGGGTACTTTTTTCCTCAGGGCTCTGTGTGTTTTTCTTACTCTCCTGTCCTTTTGACACCGCCATAGCCATTCTTTTTTACCTCCTTCCACTAGGGTTTAAGCCTTCCATCTCATTATCATCAGGAATAGTAATTATGTCCACCTCTTCCCCAAGTTCACGCAAAAGCAATCTCCTCCTTTTTTTAGTCCCCATCTCCATCAAAATATTCTTTCCTTTCTCTGGTGTGACCGTAAGTAACTCCTTCCAAAAAGCAGTGTTAGGGCTTTGGGATTTCTTACCATATTTCTCAGGGCTTTGGGATTTCTTGCTATATTTTTTAAGCATGGGGAGGGGACAGTCTTCAAGAAGCTCAATTTTCACCGAGCTTTGAGGTTTTGGGTCTTCAATCATTTTAAGAACAAGATTTTTCTAAGGAGTTCTAGAAAGCACGAATTTGCAAATGGCTCTTATGAGGCCCTGATGTAAAGGAAGATTGGCTCCATGAGTAAGACTCTGGCTTATAGAGGAAAACAAGAAGAAAGGCAGATTAATTTTTTCCTGATGGCTAATGTGGTTGAGAATGGGAAAGTGGTATCCATGGACGAACTAGAAGCAGCCTTCGAGAGTAAAATATTTCATTACAATAAAGCACACATTATGATACGGAGGTGGTAGCTTAACCCTAGAGTACCCATTTTGAAATCTTTTTGGTTTTTCTTTTCCTTCAAAAAACTTCTCAAAATAGTCCTGATACTTACCATTGCTAACCTTTGCAACCTTCGTTCCTTCGTAAGCCAAACCCATCATTTCTGCAATCAACTTCGCATCCACCTTAAAATGAATCCCACCCAGGTTAACTTCACCATCTCTCCATGCATTGACAAACGTGTAGCTAATTTTTTCATTGTAGCCCTCCATTGCAACAAAATACTGAGTGAAACCCGCTTGCTCAAAAATACCCCATAGCTCCTCATTATTGTGAAGCAAGTTGAATTTGTGAGGTTCGGTACGCTTCCTAGGACCTCCCATGTTGCTACCTGAGCTATGGAAAATTTTGGGAATGAGAAGGAAATCACTTCTATTACCTTTGGCATCCTCAACACTCACAATCGGTAACTCCACACTCTTAGTTCTAATGGAAACTCTATGACTATTCACTTGAAATGTAGTCGGCTTAGGGTTCTTTCTATAATTCATAAAAGATTTCACTCCTCGATTACTGCCTTTTTGCCCATAATCATTATTGCTTGCGGCAGCTCTGCCTCTCTTTCTAGCAATGATAGCATTTTTTTTATTCCATCTTTTATTATTATTTCCGACGCAACTCCTTCTATCACATCGAAGATCGATCCTCTAATTATACCACATGCGATTTATTTCCCAATTTAAATTTTTCTAGTCACTATACAAAAACTTGTCATCTGGTTGTCCTTTCCCTGGATTGCAATTCTTTTTATCAAGATTTAGCAATCCCTTTAAAACATGCCTCTAACACCATCCAATAAGCTTTCCATCTAGCATCCATGGGGTCCACATCCTCATAAGCCTTCTCATTCCACCACTCATGATAGTAATTAAGAAACCCCTCCTCATAGTCCTTTATTTGAATATTTTTCACCAAGTCTGTCTTTTGCTAGGACTTCCTTAATTTGATTAGGAAAATTAGAAAAGTCCCAATTTATTAAATTTTCTTAATTTACTCCAAGGTTGGACATCGCATCCACCGCCCTATTTCCTTCCCTTAATGTGTGGCAAATTTTAACACATTGAATCTCTTGCAATATTCCTTTACAATCTTCCAATAGATCTTTAATTTCCCAAGGAATATTCACCCTATTGTTGAGAAAGTCTATTAGCAGCTTTGAGTCTTCTACAATTACCTTGTTGTATCCCCTTTCCCTGAGAATTCTAACTCCCATCCAAATAGCAGACACCTCAACAAGGTTGTTCGTAGCTATTCCTAAGCCTTTGTTGTATCCAATCAGATAGGCACCCTTGTCATCTCTTATTACTCCACCAGCTGCAGCTCGTCCAAGATTCCCTTTCGAGAAACTATCAAAGTTGCATTTCACCCATCCTGGATCTAGGGGGATCTAGACAGTGGTCCTTCTTATAAGTTTTTTTAGCCAATTAACATTATTTAAGTCATGGGAGAGCTCCCATTGTTGTTTTATGCTTAGCTCGTGTTGAGTTGGTTGTTTCTTAGCCTGCTTGTACTTGCAGCTTTCCATATTTTCCTGAATTTGTCTTTTGATAATTAAACATAGCTCCTTACTAGTTCTTGCAGTATCCCTAAACACTCTATTATTCCTCTCTTTCCACAAGCCCCAAGCCAAAAACAGGGGAATTTGTCCCCACAAATCACTAATTATATTGTGAGAATAAGGGAAAAAGCTCCATCCTTCCACAAACATTTGGACATTGGCAGGAAAAACCCACTCCACCTTTAGAACATTAAGAAAAAAACCCCAGACTTCTTTGGGCATAAGCACATTGAAAAAACAAGTGCATAATGGTTTCCTCTTCTTCATTACACAGGCTACATCTATTGACAAGATACCAACCTCTTTTCTTTAGGTTGTCTATAGTGAGGATCTTACCATGTATGACCATCCACCAGAAGCAGTTAATTTTTGGGATTAGGTTCTTCTTCCATACCTTAAGCCAGTCAAAAGAACCCAAGACCATAGTTTGTTTCATCATTGAGTCATAAGTTGATTTTACTGAGAACCTACCATTAGTGTTTTTTGTCCAGACCCATTCATCTTTTTTGTATCTTGAAAAGAGGTTTGGATTTCCAATTTGTTTCATAAGTAAGTTAATAGCAGCGTCCCAATTCTGTTGTCAGCTTCCCGTAAGAACAACATTACTTAAATAGTCTTTGAAGCTTTTCCACCTGGGTTGCCATCCATCCCACACAAGATAATTAGAAACTTTTTTTCCAATTTCTCTTTTCAATCTTATTCTGATTTGTTGGAGATCACCAGAGGCCAACAGAGGGTTCGATGTGGACCAGGGATCATCCCAAAAATTAGTATTGAGCCCATCACCAATCCTCATTTTTGCACCTCTAATCAGCACTCTAGTTTTAAGGAGGTTATTCCAAAACACAAATCCATGTGGAAGCTCCTTCTTCCTTAGAAAATAGCTAGCATCCTTATTTTTAAGATACTTAGCCCTTAGGATAGTAGACCACTCTTTTTCATTTTCCAAGAGAAACTAGCCCATTTTCGCCACCAAAGCCTTATTAAAAAAATTTAATCTTTTGATGCCTAACCCTCCTTCTTTCTTTGAGACACACACCTTCTCCCATTTGATGAGAGCCATTCTTTTCCTTTCTTCCACTCCTAACCATAAAAAATATTCTTTGAATTGTTTCAATTCTCTCAGCAATATAGGCTGGTATATTAAACATTGAAAGATAATAGATTGGAATATTTTGAATGGAGGCCTTTAAAAGCTGAATTTTTCATGCCAAGTTCAACAATTTTCCTTTCCAGCTAGCCAATTTTTTCTGCACTTTCTCCACAATATAGTTCTAGTATTTGTTGTTCACTTTTGAGAGAAAAGAGGTAGGCCCAGGTAAGTAGTAGGTAAATCCGCTTCCTGACACCCCAAAATCCTTATCACTTTATCTTTCACAAGCTAGCTAGTATTAAAAAAATAAATTTTGATTTTTTGGTAATTTATACACTGTCCTGACATTTCAGCATAATTGTCCAAAATATTTTTCTATTTTTTAGCTTTAACCACCAAAGCCTCCCCCATTATAATGGTATCATCAACAAATTGTTGATGTGAGGTCGGGGATAAAGAAGAAGCAACACAAAAACCCTTCAAAGACTTATTATTAAGATGTTTCTCTATGTTGCGACCAAGAGCTTCTGTCACAATGTCAAAAAGGTAGGGAGATAAGGGATCTCTCTGTCTCATCCCTCTACCAGGTAAGAACAAACCATGGGCAATACCATTAACCAGGACCGAGTACTTCAGGGTAGTAACACAGGATTTTATCAAATTGAGAAATTTACCTTTGAAGCCATTTTTTCCAAAACAACAAATAAAAAATTCCAAGTAACCCTATCATAAGCTTTGGAGATGTCTAATTTCAGCACCATACTTGGCTTTTACTGTAATCCATAGAGTGCAGAATCTCATGAGTGTAGATTGTTGCATCCAGAATTTGTCTTCCCTAAACAAAACCTTTTTGATTAATAGCAATCATTTTTCCTAAGACCAACTTCATTTTGTTGACAATAATTTTGGAGCAAATCTTATAAGTAGTGTTGCATAGACTTATTGGTCTATAATCATTCATTGAAGCAACTTCATTGGATTTGGGGACAAGAGCTGAAAAAATGATATTCATCTAATTCAAGATTTATTCAATCTAAAAAAATCTTTAATAGCAATTAAGAGGTTCATAGACACAATCTCCCAGTAGACTTGAAAGAAGCTGGGAGGGAAACCATCAAGTCTCAGAGCTTTGAAAGCTCCAAAGGAGAAAACAATCTCCTTCACCTCTTCCAAAGTGACACACTTAGTTAATTCTTTCAAGTCATCCTCTGTAATAACATTAGGTATAACCTGTAAGAATTCCCCCAAATCCAGATTGTTGACCCTTGAAGGCTCCTAGTAATTTGAAAAGAAGGAAACAACCTCATTTTCTATTTCTTCTCCCCTTTCAAGTTTAGTACCATTGGAGGTGGTGAGAGATCTGATCTTGTTTATTCCTCTATGCTTCATAGTAGATTGGTGGAAAAACTTAGTATTCTTATCTCCTTCCTTAAGCCACTGAATCCTCGATTTCTATTTCAAGAAGATTTCCTCCTTCTTACTTATTTTGTGCCATTGGGCTCTAAGCTCCCTATCTATTATGTAGATCTCATCATTACAGTTTCTTGCCTCCATTTGATCTTGAACTTCCTTAATTTTCAAATTTAGATCCCTCTTAGTAGTAAAGATGTTCCCAAAAGTGTATTTGTTCCAACCTTTAACATTTTCCTTAATTCTTTTTAACTTATGCGTTAACCTAAACATCGAGGTGCCCTCACAAGGAAGGTTCCAACATTCCTCAATTAGGGATGTAAAGTTTGGGTGAAGGACCACATGATTTCATACCTGAAGGGGTAAGGATTTTTAATCACCCTATCATCCCATTCCAAAAGAAGATCACTATGGTCAGAACCTGTTCTAGGAAAGGTAATAAGAGAGACATTATGCATAATGTTCCAGTTAGAGGAGATCAAGAATCTATCTAGCTCCACTTGGATGAGTTGATTACCTTGCCTTCAATTAGTCCAAGTAAAGTGGGATTCTGTAAGAGGGATATCCATAAGTCCCACTGAGTCAATGAAGCTTGAAAGATCCATCATACTTTTTGAGAAGTCGGTAAGGCCTCCTTTCTTCTCAGAAGGGTATACGATGGATTAAAATCACCTCCAAGCATCCATAGTTCATCTTTGTTGTTAATCATAACACCTTCCAGTATGTACTCCATAAGTCCAGCCTAGATCCAACCTTGAATTTGGGCCATATATATTCCCCATATCCCATTTAATGGAAGTGTCTCCATCCTCCAAACTAATCAAGAGGTTGATCTTATTCTTGAATTTCAACTTACCACTAAATCAGGAAGAATTCCAACAGGTAGAAATCCCACCAACGGCCCCCTCCACATCACTAGCATTGAAACCAGCACCAGGCCAAAGCCACTTCAGGGTTTTCTCAAAACCATCCTTTTTCATTTTTGTTTCCTGGATCAAGAGAATGTCAAGTTTCACATCAGCTAAGCATGCCTTCAGCACATGTTGTCTATATGGGCCATTAAGACCCCTTACATTCCATGAAAGAATATTCATACATTCAAAAGGCTAAGGAGCAGTATCAGGTTGATATTTCCCATGTTGGGAGGTCGACCTCCCTTACTTTATTTTTGGCTTGTTCCCTGCCAGTGAATCTAGGGTCCTCTATTTCCTTGTTTCCACATCTTTTATTGTTTCTTTGAGTCTTATTTCTTTTAATTGGGTTCTACCAACTTTACTATTTCCTCCCACATCTATTTTTTCTTTTTTTGTGACTTAGTGTTTATCCATCCTTTATCATCCTTGCTTTGTGGCATTTCCTCCTCCTCCGGATTTGGTTCATGGTGGTCCTGAGTTGGGGTTCAAAAGTTGTTCCTTTTGGCTTATAATTTCCCCTACCTCCTGGGCTTCATTTTTCTTTTCTTCCTGAAACATTAGAGATGAAGTTGTTCCCTTATTTTCTCTATCTAAATCCAGAAGTTTCTCTGAAGATGGTGGGGTGGATGGTTCATTGGTAGCCTCTGAAAACAACCTTTCCAGATTATCATTTGGAATATTTTCCAGATCTAGGTTAAAGGCCTTTTCTATGATTAATAGCTTTTTATTGGGTGTTGAGATTTTTGACTCCCTTGTATTGTTCATCAAAGTCTTATTCTTCAATAGGTCATTCACTTGTGTCTCTATTTGGGGAATCTTAGGCTCAAGAGGATCTATTTTACAAGCATCCTGTAGGTGCCCAAATTTATTGCATCCCTGACAGAAAACCGTAGCTCTCTCATATTCTAAAGGTTGAACCCATTTTCCAAACTTGGATTTTAAGGTAACAAAAGTGGGTAGGATTGTGTTAACCTCAATTTTAACACAAATTCTTGCATAGACTAACCTTGCTTTAAGAAGGGTAACTTTGTCTATGGTGACCAAAGAACCAAAGGAATCAACTATTCCTTTAAAAACCTTCTAATGTCAGAACTCAAGTGGCAACCCAAGGAACCTAACCCAGGTTGGAGCAACTTTCCCCAAATCAGCAAAGGCATCAAACCCTGGTTTCCACTTGCATAAAGACAAAATATTTTTAAAACCACTATCAAAATCCCATGGTCCACCTATGAGGACCTTTAACATATCCTCAGGGATAACAAAGGTAAACAGAAAGAGACCCTTGGGCATAGCACTTATAGAAACACTTCCTTTGAGTTTCCAAGTGTCAGAGGCCCATTTTCGTACCTAGTATATGTTGGGTCCTCCAGCGAAGAATTTCCCCACCAATGACAGCTTCAACCCCACCATAGCGTCATTCAAAATATCATCTGGGACATCCACTTCGTCCCCCTCCACAGTACAAAAAGCTGCCACATATTTTTTAGGTGTCCTTATCGAAGTTTGACCTCCAACAAGATTTTCCACATAGGAGGCCTTTTGGGCATCTAGGCTTGGACAAGATTTTCCTTCAAGAGAAAAAATAGGGTTTTTCAAACCCCCAAATGATGGAATATGCTCAGTGCACGGGGTGGTCCTCCCACACAGAGAGGTAGCATTATTTTGGGAAACATTAGGCTACTCTCCAAGTTGATTCATCGAGCAGCAGAGTTATAGAAATTCAAAATTCAGAGTGCACACAGAGGAGCTCATTTTTTTCCTAGAAACATGTTATTTCATAGGTACAACTCACAATAAAGGTTTGAATCCCTTTATTTTTATTTATTATTATATCATTTCATTTTAATCAAGTTAATTAGATTTTTTGTGATGTTATACTTTCCTATATATTTCTTGTGTTTTTTGTTTGGTGTCTTTATTTCATAGTGTGCAAACTAAATAGGTTCTTGATGTGTACTTTTATTTTCTACCATTATAAGATGATAATGTGGCTATAGGAAACCAACATGGGCCTACTAATCTATGTGCCTAGGAGCTTTTAAAATCACTTTCCAAGTTCTCTATTGTATTAAATTTAATATTTTAGAATTAATTTTTGGATTTTATTTCTATAGTTCTAGTTTTTCACATTTTCAATTCCCAAATCTATATTCTCACTTGGCTAACATAGTTTAGATAGGTGAGAATACATTTGGGATAGGATTAAGGAATATTACTAATTGCTACCTTGAAATGATAAAATACTTTATTCATTTAGTCCTATAAGGTAGATTATTTGAAAAATTAAGCAAAAAAACCAAACATTCAAAAAATTTGTTTATATTTTTTTCGTGAACCCAAACTTTTAGTTTCTTGTAAAACAATTGATTTATTTCTTCAATATTTTATTGCACTTGATAACATGTCTTCTCATGAATAATTACACTATGTTAAAAATTGCACTAGAAGACTTTAGTTATGATTTGTTATATTTTTCTCATAATCTTCCTATTCTTACCATATATAAAACTCCAGTTAAGCAGTGTTATACATCTAGTTGTATTAACCTACTTAACATTAGACCTAGTTATGACTTGGTTTCTCTTCATAAAATAAACAGTTCAACCTGTAATGTTTAAAATATGCATAAAATTATTGTGCATTGGGTTCTTAATCCACCCCTTCCTCCTCATCCAAATATTATTATTCAAGGTATCACTGATTACTCCTAGCCTTCTAGTTCATATACTCATATTGCTATATCACTTGTATTTCAAATTTCTTCCATTACCAAATTTCATGAGGTTGGCCATATGTATAACACTAGATGAAACTAGTAATTTAATCCATTGCATATGTATCTTCTCATCTAGATTATACTCTTTAGCTCCTCATGTTCCTACTAGGAGCATTGCAAAGTATGATTTTATTGAACAAATCCAAGCCAAACAAGCTAGGATTTCTCTTTCGAATATAATTCAAACTTCTACAACCTTTCATGAAATACTTAAAATATCCTTATAGAATATCCATGTTTCCTCTTTTTAAATCCCAAGGAAGTAGTTTCTCTCATTAATTTAATTTATTATACTACAACTAATATTACCTTTCTTCCTTGCAAAATTCCTTCTTATGAGGTTCAATAATAAAATCTTTAAATTCTTATATTATTGTTGGAATAAAATTTATAGGAATCAAGTGTACTAATTGATAATGGTTAGTAGCTTAATTTTTGTAGTTTAGAATTTCTCAAATGTATTCATGTTGATAGTTCCAACCTTGCTCCTTCTAACATTTCCATTAAAAGGTTTGAAATTTTCAAATAAGATCCATTGGACACTATCACTTTGCCTATCTCATTAGGCTTAGTTACCCTCCCAGATTAGTTTGTGTGATGCCAGGGAATTTATCATATAAATTATTTTTATGTAAACCATAGATTCATATCATGGGATTGGTTCCTTCTAATCTTTACCAATCTACCAAATTCATTTATGGTGAGAAAACATTCATGATTAAAGTAGATAATGATCCCTTCCACTACTTCCAAATTGTTGATTTCATCTTTGTCATATTGTTAGAATTTAGTACATGGCATAAAATAGTTAATAGTTAAATAAATAAATTAACATACTATTATTTTGATTATATGGGAAAAATAGGTTTTGAAGGGACCCGAAACCTTTTACATCAAAAGAAAAAAAATGCTACTCCAACAAATATTCAAGACCCTACCAGCAGCAGCCCAACAGCCAAAAAACCAACCACCACGGGTACCAAAATAATAATAAAAAAAAGACAAACAACAACCAGCAGCACCCACCATCAAAACAATAGCAAAACAACCTACAAGAGACTAACAGCCAGTAGAAACATAAAGAAATAAGAAACTAGTTAAAGCCACTCAGAGTTTTTGCCACCTCAATCTGTTGGTTATGTTTTTCAACCATATCCAACAGTTCCTTTTTCTCAGCATCAAAAGCTTTCTTCCATTCAGTCGACCCTCTACCAATAGGTACCTTTTCATCATCCTTTGCAGCTTTTTTACCCTTTCCCTTAACCATTTTCTCTTTCTCCATGATCTTTGAGAAGAAAACATGATCTTCCCTGAGCTAACCAATTTTCTTAAACAGAATTTCCAATACTTCTACACTATTCTTGACCAAAATGTGGCTCACCTGCAACAATTTTTTGATATCACCATTTATATCGGCAACCTTGGCCTCAAGGGATACATTCTTTCCTCGCACAGTGCCTTAAAGTCATTATACGAACCTTCTAGTTCCACCATTCTATCAATGAGGATGTCAGACACAGAGGCCTTCAAAACATTTTGCAAATTTTCCTTTAGGCCTCTTATCTTGATATTGATTTTATTGAATTCTTGAAAAGTCCATTTGGCCAATTTGAAGGTACTCATAGCCCTAGCCCTAGCCATATCCAACAAACCAAACATAGAAGTATCCTCCTCATCCAGGTAAGAAAAATCCTCCAAAAGAGGATCAATCTTCAAGGGTGGATTAACATTTTTCTTTTCCTCATCATCCACATTCAGATCCCCAACCTCCTTATCCAGAGACACCTTAGGCATGTCATGAACTGGAGAATCCTCAACAGCCACCATTTTGTCAATAGGAATCTTACCTTACTCAGCCTCTTTGGGGTCCCTAGCCGCCACTATAGAATCCTTTTTCTTCAAATTGGCCAACCTCTTTGAAAGTCTTCTCAGTTTTTCAACCGAACCAACATTAACCTAGGTCCCTACCTCAAGAGCCCCACCAACAATACCTTTATCAACAGCCACTTCCACAGCCTTACGAGAGGACTCATCTGACCCTACCTCTATATCATCACTCCTAGAAATGGCCAACCTCTTAGGATCCCTGTTACTCTTAGAACCCGCCACCTTCCTTTTCTTTGAGGCCGAAGCCACACCCGCAGGGGAGACATCGTCCTCATCCTCATTCCTTTCCTCCTCCTCATCCAAAGAGGAATTTGAATCCGACAACCCTGATAAAGCACTTAAAACCTCTTCCTTGCCTTTGATGGCCAAAGTCGAGTTAAGAGATTGGACATTCTCCATTATAAGAAAAATAAGGGCCCTTCATGGAGGACAGGGGCCCTCCTATTCTTCAAATGAGCATACACCGAGGATTCCAATGAAGATAAAAGAAAAAAGGGAAAGGAAATAAACAAACCATTTTTGAAATGATTAAGAAGAGTGAAATGGTGACCAAGAAGAGCCTTAAATCTCCCTTCCAGTGTCATGTACTGCATTATCACCTCTGCAACCCTAGCCCAGATCTTCTTGAGAGAGGTTCTCTCATAACCCCAACTCTCCAACTTGACCAAATTCTTCCGCTCCTCATCCTTAAAAAACTAGGTCATCACCTCCTCGTTGCTCTTTTTGTCTTTGAAAAACTTCCTTCCCACAGTCGGCATCCCCATTACGGTGGCAATAAGGTCTTCATTAACCTCCACCTCCATCTCTTTCATCACAAGCTTTGATAATTCCAGATAGAGACAAACTTGGCCAAGGCATTAGGGTCATGCCCGTGCAATCTCTCCAAAAATGAAAGAAAAATAACCATAAAACACCCACAAAGCGTGCCAAATGGGGAGAAGTACAAGGCATTAACATACTATTGTTAATTTAATACATAAATTTAGTTTAGGTAGTTATATTCCTGTAAATAGTTTTATACATGAATAATGTTTGTATAATGCCAATACTTTCTAATAGTTTGTGGTGTAATGTGAATGACAAAATTTTAATTTGAGAGAAATCTCATTTTTTCTCTCTCATTTCAATATGGTATCAGAGCAGGTTTGCTTGACCTCTTTTTTTTCCTTCCATTCATTTGTCTTTCATCAAAAGTGGTTCATTCAAGGGCCAAGCAGTGCAAACCACATGTAATAGCCATTGATGTCCTCCACCATTCTTACATTTTGTCAATAGAGGAGCGGTGCAGACCACGTGCAAATCTGTGACATTCATCACTCATTTGCATTTCTTCTTTCTTTCCATCTTGGTCACTCCTTCCATTGTTTTTCCTCCATTCTGCTCATGTTCATTTTCAAAATCTGAAAACGAAAAAAAAAAGACAGTTAGAGAGATCGTCCAAGTCAATTGAGGTTTTTTTTTGGGTTGTTGCTTGTGAAGACAGGGACAGTTGAATGGTTGGGCTGATTCAACAGATAAGACAAGGGCAAGTTATTCTGTGTGTGTTGAAAAGACGCATTTAGGGCTAAGAGGTACATGGCACCATGTAATGATGTGGTGTGTCTGGAAGGAAGGGGGAACTGTATTTTTATACTATGGAGCAAACCGCTATGAGAAAGAAGTTGTCTCTAGTGCAGAGATAAAGTTTCATCAAGGCTTGCCTCCAGGTGATGGTGTATAATTTTTCTATCCCAGAGAAGTGTTTTCTTCTTCTAGTGAGCATGTTGCTTTTGTAGATTGGAATGGATTCTGAGTGGTTTTTAAGACTTTGAATATCTAAGATTATATGCATCACGATATAGTAAGTTTGGAGCCCTTGCACTTCTGGAGAAGTCGGGAGTTTATTATGGTCCAAAACATTATACACATAATTACAGACCCATTGATGCAACGAGAGCAGATATTTTCTGCACATGTCTGTAGATCTTCATGAATTCAAGCCTAATATTTTGTAGCATATCATGTGATATATTCATTTTTTAATTGCAAACACAGAGCACGAGATCTTCTTGATGGAAATTTGCAAGACAATGCTTTGATAATTGAAGGAAAGGACCACAATTCAAGTGATGAAGAAATTCCACATCAAAGTGACGAAGAATATGTGTACTAATTTCTAGTTTTCCTTTATGTCAGTACTAAGGGGGGTGTTAGAATTTAGTGCATGACATAAAATAGTTAATAGTTAAATAAATAAATTAACATACTATTGTTAATTTAATATGTAAATTTAGTTCGAGTAGTTATATTCTCGTAAATAGTTCTATACGGGAATAATGGCTTTATAATGCCAATACTTTGTAATAGTTTGTGGTCTAATGTGAATGAAAAAAATTTGATTCGAGAGCAATCTCATTTTTTTCTCTCATTTCAATACATACCACCTAATATTCTTATATTATATTCATATTGTGACAACTTCATATTTCATAAAAGTTGATACATCACCACCCTTTATTATTGAAATTGTGCCTTCTAATAATACCTTTTAATGCATGTCTTGGTGATGATTGGTGCTCCTTGGGTTTCACTCCTTTTTCCAATGAATACAAGGTTGAATCTACTAACTTCAACATCCCCAATGTTGATTCCAAGTTTATATTTAAAACATGTACTTTATAATATTATAGTTTTTCCTTCCAATTCTTAATTATGTCACTATACTACACAATTTGACCACACTAGTAACGAAGATCCTCCTTCCTTTTTTGAACCATAAATTTGTTATAGCCTTGGCTTCAAAATATTATCTAAACATGGATATAAAGGAAATGGCTTGATATGTATCCCTATAGCCTATGCTACATATTTCTACCATTGGCCTTGGTTATCAGTCTCCCTATCCCTCTATATCCTCTTATCATATTTTTTTATGTTATGATTTCTTCATCTAATTCTTTTTTGTCTTTATAATATATCAATTTTTAATTTATGACTCATTTCAGTTGACTATTCCCTCTTTTTATGTTTTTCTACCAAAGAGCTCCTTGCTTAGGTGTCTATACTAACACCCCCTCTTATCATCGTAAGTATGGATTTCCTTTCCATCTTAATATACAAGTGTATTTTAGTGAATCTATTATGTCAACCAATAATACAATTCTTTCTCCTAAAATTCATTCTAAACTCCCTACATTTTTTGATACCAAGGATCGCAGTATCCTCTTAATTGGTGATATTATTGATGTTTATGTGGATCCTAATGATTCCAACAAGATTCTTAAAATTGATGAATTCCTTTCTTCTAAAGAATGTTCAAAACATTCTAAAAATTTATATGATTTTTTGATGGGTTTGCTTGGACATATTGTAGTACCCCTTCGCTTTTGGTCCTTCGGGACAATTGAGTAAGTCATTTGGTTGAATTGTGTCTCACATTGGGTTCGTTAGTTTACATTGATTAATGGATTTTGAATTATGCGATTAAGTTAATATCTTGACTAGCCTTGATTAATCTACTTAATTAAATTAAATTGGAAGTAAGATTCTGCTAGGTATTCAATCTGAACCTTAGTACAAGTATTCTTGTGTGAGTTCAGACCTTGGGTCCATTTTGAGTACCTTACCCACAATTCTTAACGACATGTGCATAAGTCAAGTGGTGTAAGGAAGATACTACTAGCTATTGTATTATATCATATGATTAATATTCTAACGGTTAAATGTTAGACCTATTAATTACCTAAAGTTAGCTTAAATGAATTATGGGTCATTGTGCCATATCAAGAAAAGATCTAGTATTAATTGTTTGGTCAACGAAGCTAATTACATTGCTTGTGTAATGTTGGCACTTGACTTTAAAATTTTCGTCTAAGAGGTATTGGTGATAATGCCAATGGAAATTACCAACCTAGAATTTATTATCGTTAATAATAAATGTGATATTGACATAGTTAGTAAGAATCAAATTAGAATAAAGCAAATATTATTATGAATATAAGTATTGCTATTAGACTATTAATAGTAGTAGTAATATAGTTTAAAACGCATTGTACAATATGATTGATGTTGAAATGTGATATTGACATGTAGTTAGTAAGAATCAAATTAGAATAAAGCAAATATTATTATGAATATAAGTATTGCTATTAGACTATTAATAGTAGTAGTAATATAGTTTAAAATGCATTGTACAATATGATTGATGTTGAAGGGTGGACTTCTAATACATAAACTATTACTGCTTCACCTCAAAGAAAGTGATAATAGTAAAAATAAATAAATAATATTGACATAAGGAAATTATGTTACCTATAATATAAACATTATTATACATGAATATTTTCATGAAGATCTATTGACTAATTGAATAATAATAAAAATAAATAAATAAATTATCTTTTAATGAGGGTAAAACAAAAGTAACCATAGAGTGAGTAAAATTAAAGTTTTTAAAAAGGAGAGAATATGTCTTCGTTAATTATTTGATATAATTTTATAATGAGCATTTAAACTTCTATCCTTAGTTTTAATCTCATTTTTTGAGGGAGTTAGGCTTTTTTTTATAACAGGTGTTAAAAACAAGAAAAAAGGGTGTTTACGGGTGTATGCACATGCAATTTGGAAATTTTCCACCTATAGTGTTTGTGTTCTGGAAACAAAAGAGGATTTTCGTGAATATAGTTGGTGGTTGTTTTGGGGGCTGGGTAATTTTTTTTTGGGTAAAAAGTTTAAGGAGATATTACAGCCGTATCAACAGGGGAAACCGAAACCAAGTGAGGCAATTTGTGCAGAATCTTAAGGTAAGTCACTTGCCATGATTTCATCCTTAAATTAGTTTAGTTGAATACTAAGAGGAAAGAGCTCAGAGCAAGTCGTTATATATGGTTTCTGAGTAGAATAATGCATAATAATATTTCAATTAATTATTTCGATGTGGAAATCTGTATTTAAATCCATGATCCAATGTTTGGTAGATTGCAAAGAATTTCCATAACTTATTGGGTTGTTAGTGTAGTGTTGTAGCTTCTATTACATCAATAAGCTACCGCTTGGTTACTATGGTTATGGTTCATTTTTTGTGCTAATATTGAGTTTTAAAACTGTATTTCCTATTTAAAGGTGGTTTCTTTGGAATCAATAATATCTATTTTTCTTTCATGTTTATTTATTTCATCATGGTATTAGAGTGGCTCTGTCATTATCCGGTAAATGATGGCCTTGGTTCTGCACCAGTTTTATCTATGGCTGATCAATATATCATAATATTGTAATACTTAGTGTTAGATCCTCAATTGTTTCTTCATCTGGAGACTTTTGGGACTGTAAAAGGAATTTAATGTCCATCCGGAAGTTTAAATTTTTTGGTGTATGATGTTTTTCCTTGCTCTTGAGATCATTTTGTGCTCAATTTTAAATTTTATTTTATGGAATTAGAATCTTGTAAACTTTTAATTGTATATGGCTCTTGTCCTTTCATTTTATATTTATATACTGATGAATCATTTCCTGAAATGATCCTCTCCTCTTTATTGATGTTGCATGTTGTGTGTTAGACTGGCGCCCCACAAACTTGCCTATTTCAAAAAGCTGCGATTTCCTCCAACATTCAATTTTGCCTCATGGTAAAGTCTTGAATCTGGAAATCCCATGAGATCACATTTCTTTGAGTTAAATACTTCACATGCCTTGTCTCCCAGCGCAGTTGCAACTACAACATCTGACAAAATTCCTCCATCCTTATGCTTCGATGGACGTCCGTAATGTGTTCCTACAGCTCCCATTTTTGGAGTATGCAGGGAGCTTGTGTTTCATGAGTCTACATTTTTCCAAACAGTTCATGTGCTTTGTCTACGCTTCCATAGTTTGCGTGCATGCCTAACAAGGCACTTGCATTCATATTGCCTGAAGGATTCAATAATTGTTACTGTTACCAATTTTTTCCTACATCTCAATTGGTGGAGCTGGTTGAATATTGTTATATCTTAAAGTGAAATTACAGTTATTTTTGCATTGTGCTTAAGTGTTGTTTGCACCTTGTTCATTGTTCGTTAAGTGATAGTTGTGCATTAAAATGAGGAAACTGAGTTTCAAAAGTGCTATTCAATTTTTTACAATTAAATGAAGTATAGAATTGAGCATATAAACAATAGAGCATTTTAAATGTTTTCATTTATTTCATAAAGTGTTTCATATTTACATAGCTTCATTTGATTGCAAGAATCCAAACGATAGTACAACATTGCATTGAGATGCATTTTCTTTTCAAAGTGAAAAGCATGAGATTGAAATCAAATATCCACACAAGTCGTGGATGGTACTGTCACAGTGCATCATTAATAGCACACTACACTATGGAAGATGCAAAAGAAGAAATCGCATAAGTAACAACATAATCATCATTGCCTGATTGGCTGATGGTCGATGCTGAAATGGTGCACCTTTTGTCCTCTCAAGCTTCGTTGACCTGTAAGAGAAAAGAGAGGGATGTTAGAGGCTCCAATTATGAAGATACCTATATGAATCACCAACAATAGTGCAGCCTGCTACCAATCATACACTGAAAAAATCAAGTAAAGTGCAAAGAAATAAGTTGAGGGAGAAACATTAGTATGATCATCATATCTTTTTTTTATGCTAACATTGTTTGTTTCCTTGTGCAGGTATAGGGAAAATCACAATGCTGATTATTATTCGAAGACCAAGCATGTGGTGAAAAAAGGGCTCCCTCAAGGGTAGAGCTCGGCATGCTGCCCTTATTCATTACAAGTGGGCTGATAAAGAGATCGTATCATCATATTCATCAAGAAAAGGAATGATATACAACTAAAAGAGTAAAGCAGAGTTATCTGTCAAGCTATTAAACCAACTGTGCATTCATAACAATCAAGTAAATGTTTTTTGAAAGCTACAGGTGAACAGTGAGTCTAACCCGCTCAATTAATTCAACTGAGTACATTTATCTCAAACATTTTTGTATGGTTCACATTCTTTTGCTACATTGTTATTTGTTCATCATGATCATATGTCATGCGAGGTTCAGTTCAACAGTGTTCTTTCTCACAATCAAGAATAGTGAATAGGCATGCATAATGCCTTAACAAGGAATATAATTGTTTTAGATTCACGGAACAGCTTTGTTAAATGGAACATAAAAATGCATAAAGAGTGCTAGGGTGAGGACCAAGAATACGAAAGTTCTGGCAATGCATTGAAATGATTAACAAAACAACCAATTTCATTATGGCTGAAGAGTGCAAATGATTGCTTTAAATAGAGCTACTGTATTGTTGTTATTTGAAAGTAATGAAAGTAAACAATTAAGATACACTGACTGAAGGAATTGTTCTGTCATGATTCCAAACTATGTTTTCAAAATTTCAAGTATCAGACAGGAAGTGTGCACAGTGTTGACCAAGGTTTAAATACATAAAGTTATTTCCAGACTGGACAACATGTTTATAAGGAAATGGTATAGATAAAAGTTTGAAGTGAATCCGATTGTGAGTGCATAGGAATCAAGATGCCAACTCATCTACAAATTCAGTCAAAAGGAATTATGTGTGTAAGAAGGAAACAACATGAAGTTGACATTTAAGCAATGTAAACAACAGATACATTTCCAGCATTTATGAACTGTGGAGGGTGTTAAGCAGTAATGCATTTAGAGGTACTTTTCTTCACAAAGAGACAAATACAGAAGTATGGAAATGACTCTACGAGATGTAAGAAAAGTGCAGATATAAGAAGGTTTTAAACGAACTTTCAGTTTTTTTCATACGGTGGTATACCTGTGTAACGGAATGACACAAATTTCTCTAAGTTTCTAAACACCTATATGCTGAATATTGAAGAATTTGAATGCCAAAAGGGGCCAGGGTTGTAAACAGTAATCAAATATGCAGCTTTTGTTTGTTTTCATACACCCACATTGGGGTTTGAATTTATAACACAGAATTCTACATGTCACAAATGAACTCATATGGTGAGGATTTCACAAAAAACAAAATGCAGAAATAAGGGGTGGGTTGAGCCCAGTTTTTCAAGTAATCAAAATGAACAGTTTTTCTTCATTTTAAGAACACCCATATTGGAGTTTTGTTTTAAAGGAAGATTTTTACAATTTTAGTAACGAATGACATGCCTAAGTTTTGCAACTGCAAGTGAAAAAGAAGTAAAATTATCATGAATCGAAGCTGGAATACAAAAGGAGTGCATTTTCTTCACAGACAGCAAATACCCACATTGGAGTTCCAAGTTAAGTGTACAGATTTTCATCGTTTCCAACTTACCCATATGGGTATTTTATCATAACAACAGGATAGATGTTTTATCATATCTACAAGATAAGCAACAGAATACAGAAGGAAATCATAATGGTCGAGCTTCAGAATAGAGAATATCACAATTCTCAGTTTACCCATGAAGGGGTTTGTCCTCAAATATGAAAAAGAAAGAGATTCTTGTTTTGGGTCAAGCCCAAAAAAGCTTTAAAATGCTTATACTGAGATATACATGGTGTGGCCTATGCATGGCCATAAAATCATGAGTGAAAGAGAGATTCTTTAAGCTTTCTGAAGAGAAAAGTATATGCTTAGAGCGCAATTTACCAATTCAAGCTTGTAGGAGATCATGTATAGTCGCGGCCAAGCTTTATAAAGTCTCAAAACCCCAAGCAAAATATCCAGTGCAAGCTCGTGTGGGATGGTCAGTGGAGACAAAGAACACAGAAATAACAAAATATAAGCACAGGAAGTAAGGAGCCATCACATAAACTGAGTGTTAGTCGCGGCCACAAGACCAGAAATACCTCAAGAGTGAAGCCATAAAAGCTATAAATAATAGCTTACCTTGTGCACAGTAAAAAGCAATAACCCTCAAACAAGCTCTCTCATGGAAGCTTCCAGTCAAAGCTCGAGCTCATGCATAGTGGCCAAGAAGAATAGTCACAGGAAATGTAAGAAAGAAGTCTAAGACCAAGCATGAAATAGGTCGCGGCCTTAATGGTTTTCTTGCTCTTTGAATGAAGTGAGAAAGCTACAGTAGTATACAAATCAAGCTTACCCAGTCAAAGATTCGACTGTCTGAAAGCAAGAGTGAAGATTCCTGAGCATGTGAGCTACATACTTAGCTCAATCGTGGTGGCAGCGTGCTCTCTCAGGCAGAGCAAGTTTTTCCAAGTGATGATTGAGAAAATGAAATCATTTTTAGGGTTTCACTCCTTTTGTCTCATGCCCTAATTCGGGCTAAGTCAAACATTATAATTACTTTGAATATTCATGTTTGACAATAGCATATGGTGTAATTCAAAATTAGGGTGGTTGTGCATTATGAATTTAAAATATGAAGCTTAATACTTAGGTCGATGTGTCTAAATCCTTAGGGTTGGTGTTTCTATATTGATATTTAGACCTTTGCCTTGGTAGGAATATGGGATGTTAACACCTTAGGGTTTATCTTTTAATGGATTTTGAGGAAGTCAATCAAAATATCATGGTAAATATTTTTATGACCTAAGTGCGAAACATTTGACACCTAGGGATTTTTTATTTTCAATTGATTTTTGAGAAATCAATTAGAGTATTGAGAGAACAATATTGCCATTGATATTTTTATGATTTTTTAGAAAAATCAAGCATTGTAAATGGAGAGATAAGGTTGTATTTGTTTTTTGCAAAAGATTTTGAAATCTTTAATTGCAAAAAATAGATAAATCATTGTAAAATCTGCAATCATGTAAAGCAGAAGCATAAAGCAATCTTTTATAAATTGTTTTATGATTTCTTGCTATTTTTAGCAGATTGTATTGACTTTTCCTCTTGGTTGGATTTGAGTTTCATCGAGAGAGATAAGGTGTTTTTCTGGCTTTTAAAACAGATTCAACCTATTTTTAGAGGCTTTACAGTTTGATCATAAAAGTAGTGTGTTTTTTTCTGCTTTTATGTAGTCTTTTGAGAGAGTTTGAAGTTTTTTTCCTTGGGCTTCTTTGTGAGCTCGGATTAGGGTTTCTTGAGAGATATATTTTGAAAATACTTAGTCTTTTTCTGGGGCCCAATTCAGAATACAGTTTCTGGCTCTTGGCATTCTGGAGCTTGTAAACTCAAGTTGTACTCAGTTCAGACAAATACTCTTTCAATTTTAATAGAGCAGCAAATTTCTCCTTATTTTTTGTCCCAATTTTTGTAATGGCAATTTGATGTGTTTGTGTTTTCAAACTTAAATCCTTATATCTCTTGCTATTGTAACCTTCATTCAGAATTACATGTTTCAGGTTGCATGTTGTGTTTAGTTTTCCAGATCTTCATGCAAATCACTAATGAAGTATGTGCTAATGAGATTGTGAGGATTACTGTGATAGAGAAACTGTTATGAGTGGTTAGGGCTGAATTTTCATAAGTTTGGTGAATCATCTGTTAGTCATAGGCTTTATTTTCAAGTTATCCTTTTATCCCTTTTCCCAAAAAATACTTAGAATAATATTCATCATTCGGAGAACCAGCTCACTTTGGAGATTCCTTGTTCGTTCAGATCACCCACATCTGAAGAAGGTTTCCATGTTTTAGTAGATTGTTGAATCTTATATTCAACAGGGTGCAAATCTAATTGACAACAGTTACTTTATCAACTCCCGCAATCATAACAGTCTAAGATCTAGCAAACCGATTTGGTATAGAACGGAGCCCTTGCATGCATTTCTCTAATTTTATTCTATGGTCGAGTAACCTTCAAATCTTCCATTTCAACAATGTACGAATCCTTGACTTCAACTATTGCTCTGATGGGTTGCATCGAATATTTTGTTGCGCTCTTCAGTCAAGTTCGTTCTCATGCCTTGTCTTTACATTCTTATGTTTGTATACCATGTCATTGTGTTATCAAATCTACCACCAATCATTCTACGTTTACCTTGATGTACTTGTATTTCTCAAGGAAGCTTGAATGCATGTCAAACTATTCCTTTAGCTGCTCTACATTCACGGCATGAGGAGTTGTTATATCGTTGCTTTTCTTACTTTTAGTTTTTGTATCTCCCCGTACCTCCTTACTTTGAGTGAATAAAAGGAAATTTTCTTCTTTTTAAAACTTAAAGACTAGGAAATAGAAATAAAATCGAAGATTTCTTAAGGATGAAAAAAAATGTATATACATCTTGATTTTAATAAGGAAAAGTGGGTACCTGTTTAAGAAGATTTTCTTTTAATTTCTCTTTTTAATAGAATATTTATATGGTAACTAATATGTGAGGAATATATTCTCTTATTGACATGTTTAGTAATTATGTGAGTAACCTAAAATAAATAAATAAATATCTTTCTTTTAGTTATAATCTTAAATATTTAAGTAATTACTTTTAAAGAAGACTAGTTAATTAAGTGAATAAATTAATAAAGATTTAAGGAAGATATTAACTATATTAATTATATTCTAGTTATTTTGAAGGAAAATATTTTAAGTATGGAATTTACATAGGAGGACGAAGATAAAGGAATCAAATATGAAAATTGAGATATTTGACCGTACATATCATTGCATCCATTGTGCTAGCTAGTGATATTTCCATATTGAAATAGCACATCTTTAGTGAACTCCTTAATGACACATCTTAATTAACAATCATAGTTCAGAATATGATTTGTACAAATTGGTTTTGATTGAATGATAATTAGAATTCTTGCCTTAAATAGATGTAAGAAATTGGGCTCGTATGTATGATTATAATAGTCTAGAAATTTAGGAATAATGGTCGTTTGTAACTTACATGTTTATAAAGGAAAGATTTATGAGTTAAGGGCTACCTCTAGTCTATGCCCACAATGTTTTAAAAATTGAAGGGTGAGAGTTCTAATAGTTTCCAAATGATGGATGGATTCTTAAATTTATAGGGTCAAGCTTATATTTTCATTTATAGATTTATAGAAACTTAAACGAGGTCAAGTCCTTGAATACCTTTGTGAAGGCTCTTTTGATCTAGAATTAACTGATATTTTAGGAATAGATATAGTTAGTCATGCAATTGATATAGGTTTTATGAATGGTGAAGATTTGAACCTTGGATAGTGATCTTTGTGTTGGGATTATAACATGGGTTTCTTTTAGAAAAAGTTATTTAAATTTCTTACATGATAAGTTAGATCGACAATAGATAAATACTTTATATCAAGGCTATGATATTTGGATCCCATATTTATTTTCTCTACACTCCTAGTGGGCTATTTATTAGTATTATATGTCTTGTTGAGTTGGGTTAAGATTGGTTTTGAGCCAAATTGTTAGTTAATAGGTTATTGTGTATGGAGAAAATTGAGGTTTCCTATGGATACCCTATCGGCTAATTTTACTGTTGGTAATTGAGAATTGGTTTTGTATTGAATCGTTTATGCTAAGCTTAACCGAGTTTAAATACCTCGTTATGATATTGCCACTATTATTCTTCACTTGTCACTTTGTGATTATGGATGTTATATAGGCATTTTGTGACTTCATGATGTGAGTCTTCCTTTTGGTATTTATTCTAATTGGGGAGACTGTATGCAATGAATTTCTTGTAGTGATATTTTGAGATGGTTGGAAAACCAAAGTGTTTGAGTTACCCTCAGTGGGATTTTGTGGATATTCGGTGTTTTAGGCTTCGAGAGGCAATGGGGAAACTTGATTTATATTGATTTTTCATGATTGGACCTTTGTGATTCATTGATCTTATTTCTACTTTTGAGTTCTTGTGGGTGATACCTTGTACCATGAAGTTGAATTTTGATGTGGCTTTTGGGTGAGAAGTTTCATGCTTCGCATACGTACTTGGTTCTCGTGATTTTAGTGCATCAGTTGTTTTATGTAGTTTATGTGGTGGGTGGTACCTCCTTTGTTCTTGTTTCAGTGTTATGGAATGGGTTTTTGAGATGGTTCTTGCCTCGCATGTTGTGTGTTATGTACACCTTGATTTTTATGTGAGATGAGGTACACCCATTGCGTGTTTTTGGTTTGGGTACCCGTAGGGAGAGTGGCTCTTCATGAGGGTCGGTGCATAAAGGGGTTGTCAGGGTAACCCATGGAAGAGTTTCCTAAACAAGTGATAATGTAATTAATGAACTAGTGGGTTTGGGTAGTTAAACACTAAACAAGATTAATTATGTGCCTCACCCATACCATTAGTGCTTTCATAGGCTAAGGATGGGATGAGAAGACCTAGTTGGTAAGATCACTTCCTTGTCCTCATGAAAGGTAAGTGGTTTTGCATGAGTCACCTTATGGAGTGGTGCCTTGAGATAAACAGTCAGGATAACCATAGATGGAGGTGGCACCTTATGATAGGTTGTTTGGATAATCCATGTAAGGCCATGTGATGACACTCTCCTACGGTACCCAATTATTTTTCCCTTGTTTGGTTACCTCTAGGAGTGTTGTTTGTATTTGTTTGATGTTGTTTTATGTTAGTGTTGTGTTAGCCTTTTCTTCTTGACCTTTTTTTGGATGTGGGTCCTTTCTTGTCATCTCCTAGCACGGGGGGTGGGCCTTCGGGTCCACATGGTCAGGTGGAACGTGCTATCCACCCCATTGGGTTTCCAATTTGTGTTCGTGTTGCGGAAGCAAATGTATAGTTTCCAGAGCTTCACTTGGTTGAAGATTGTTCTTCGCTTTGTACTTATTCTTCATTGATGTATTAGTCTTGTACTTGATGTACTCTTTCTGTTGATATAGGGTAAGCATTATGTAACATATTATTGCATCCATGATGTGTTGTATCTATGAAAATATGCTCCACAACTGTAATATTGAACTATGAATTGAAATGTAATAAAATGATGTATGTATCCTCTTCATCTCTATAGATCATGGATGGTTGTATGTTATCATTATGTTATCTTGTGAATGTGTGCTTCTTTGTTATCTGGTTGGCATTAACTGTATCGATGTTGTTGGTTGGGAAAATTTTCATGTAATGCAACCATGGAACCCCATGGGACTAGTTAGGTTTTGTTATGTAATATTGTACAGTTACTTAGTTAATGGTTATTGCATAGTTATCTTTTTCGCTTACAAAAAAAAAATAGTTCAGTAATTTTTTAGCTGTAGTTGTCCTTTGGGGTTTGCATGGCAAGGTGTTACACATATGAAGACATATCCAATGTAGATCAAGATATTTTTATAAATAAAACCATTCTCTATCTTGATGTTAAGCATGTTGAAAAAAAAATGTAAAATTCATCCTAAGTAGCTCTACTAGTCAAGGTTAAAATAAAAAATATGATAAAATTTGGATTCATTCATCCTATTGACTATTTTGCTTAGATCTATAATATTGTGGTTGTTGGAAATCCCAATGGTTACATTCACATCTACACTAGTTTTCAAGATTTAAATAAAGTTTCTCCAAAAGATGAATTTCCCTCTAAATAATTATATGATTATTGACTTGATTGTTGAACATGCTCTTCTTTCCTTCATGTATGGTTTTTCGGCTTACAACCAAACTACTATCAATCCTCTAGACTAATATAAAAGAACTTTCACCACCCCTTAGGCATTTTTCTATTACAAGGCCATGCATTTTGGTTTGAGAAATGTTGGTGCAAGTTACCAATGTGTCACAACTCTTATCTTTCATGATTTTATCCATGATATGTTGTAGAACAATAGCCAACAATCCTATGGGATTGTTGGTTATTGTAGCTCTTTTACTCTCACAGGTAATAAACTTGATAACAAAGAGAGAAATAAAATTATGGGAAACTCAAAACCAATTCTCTAGAACTAGTGTTAATATATGAAATTCACAAAACATTTGCTAATTACATTTACTACATTGCTCAAGATTTGAAATGGAAGATTTTTGAGACAATCCAAACACAAGAATTTACCTACAAGCAAGTTGAATTCCTTCAACAACAAAATTGTAGCAACAAGACCATTCCAGAACAATAATGCAACAAATCAACTCTAAATTCTCCAACTTCACACTTGGATGCTCCCTTGACTTCCAAGCAAATCTTTCCTTTCAAATTTCTTTCATTTTTCTAATTTTTCAACCTCTGGCCTTCTCCTTCAACCTAGGAATTAGTTTTTCTCTCTCACCAAGCTGCATTTTTTAGATCATTTCCTCTTCTTAGGAATTGGGAAACCTCCCTTGCAAGTTCTCATGGCAACATCAATTCTTTTTGCCAAAAATCCACCTCATACAATTCAACTCCACTACCCCTTCTCCCAAGCACCTGCCACCACATCCACCATTCAATGCATCATTTTCAAATTGAAAAAAATGGAGTTACACATCCCAGGAATAGCTCCCGCATGCCTAGGTGTGGGATTTTGTAACTCCCAAACTGTTATTAATTGCCACCTCCAACCACTACAATTTGAATTTGGAATCAAATTCAAATTCACTTGTGAGTTTTTAAATTTGAGGAGTTTTAAAAAAGATGAAATTATTGCCTGGAAGACACCACAAATCAAACCAAAAACAAACAAAAAAATAAAAAGCAAAAATTAAAATATTAAAGGTGTGCAAGATTACTCGTGCACCCAGATGCTTTTACATCAAACAACCTGGGTAAAAATGAATGTTTCATGAGTGTAGGATCATGAACATTCACTTGCACTTGGGATTACAAGCCTCTAAATTTGTGACCCACATGGCCTCTTCAATATTCTTCCCTTTCCATTTGATCAAATATTCTTTGTAATCTCTACCTCAGGTCTTCCTGACAATCCTAGTATCCATCACTCCATCAACTTCTTCTTCCTTTTTCTCTGGTATTTTCTTCTCCCATGGCTTAGTTTCTTGAAAATATGAAACAAGACCTTCCCCATTATTCTTCTCTTCATAAAATGGATATAAATAATCCACATTGAAGATTGGTTAAATATCCAACCCTGATGGCAACTCTAACTCATATGCATTAGCTGAGAACTTTTTAACTACCTTGCATGGCCCAATCTTTTTTTATTTCAATTTGTTGTAAGTACCTTGTGGAAACCTCTCCTTCTGAATTTGTACCAAAACCAAGTCTCCCTCCTCAAATTCTTGTCTTCTTCTTCTTCTTAAATCAACATGCTCTTTGTTCCTTTGGGTGCTTGTTTCCAACCTATCCTTCACCTCTTTGTGTAGCTCATGTAAATACTTTGTATAATCCTCTGCTATCACTTTTCCTTCCTAAATTAGCACTATCACTTAGTTCATGTACCCCTCTTGGGCTAAATCCATAGACAACATAGAAAGGGCTCTTACATGTGCTTCTATTGATGGATTTATCATAAGAAAATTCAACTTGGGACAAAATCATATCCTATTATTTTGGCCTCCCATCTATCAAAAAACTTAAAAAAATTCCAAGGATTTGATTAACTACTTCCATTTGTCCATTCGTTTGAGGATGGTAGGATGAGCTAAAATTCAATTTTGTATCTAATTTCTTCCATAGAGTCTTCCAAAAATGGCTAACAAACTGTGTTTGTCTAAAACAATACTTTTTGGAAAGTCGTGTAGTCTCATAATCTCTTTGAAAAATAAGTGGGCAACATGTGAAGCATCATTTTTCTTGCAAGGAATGAAATGTGCCAATTTTGAGAACCTATCTACAACCACAAAGGTGGATTCATTAACTTTTTGATTCTTTGGCAGCCCAAGAATGAAATCTATACTCACTTCTTCCCATGGTCTCTCTAGAATTGGTAGAGGCTGATAGAGGCCCATGTTTTGACTTTTCCCCTTTGTATATTGACAAATTGAACACCCTTGCACAATACCCTTGACATCTTACTTATTTTTGGTCACCTTCACTAAGCTTCCCTAAAGTCTTATCCACTTTGAAGTGTCCTCCAATCCCACCACTATGTTTCTCTCTAATCAAGTTCTCCCTCATAGATCCTCTTATAATGCATAACTATTGCCCCTTAAACAAAAACCATTCTTGAATAAAAGTACTCCATCCATTTGATTTTATCCCCTTCAATTGGAAATTTATAAGTTTTCCATGCTTCACAAAAATCAAGGCCATTCTCATACATTTTAGTCATTTATTTAAAACCCATAACATTTACCTTTATTTCTTTCAACAACAAGCACCTCCTACTCAATGCATCAGCTACTCGATTTGATTTCCCACTCCTATGTTTGAGAACAAATATATAGCTTTGAAGAAACCCAACCCACTTCACATGCCTTTGGTTTAACTTACCTTGGTTGATGATAAATTGTAATGCATGATGATCGGTATAAAGGAAAAACTCCTCAGGAAACAGGTAGTGTCTCCATATTTTGAGTGCTTGAACAATAGCATAGAACTCTTGATCATACACTAAATAATTCCTCTTTCCATAATTTATCTTCTCACTGAAGTAAGCTATAGGCCTCCCCTCTTGACTTAGAAATCCTCCTATGGTTATCCCACTTTCATCACAGACCACTTGAAACACCTTGTTGAAATCTGACAATGTTAGGATAGGCTATTTGGTCACCTTTTCCTGCAAAATGTTGAAACTTCTTTAAGCTACAACTATCCACTTGAATTCTCTCCTTCCTTCATTGTATCTATAATTGGGGAACATATACTACTGAAATTTTTGAGAAACTTCTTGTAGAATCTATCCAAACCATGAAAGCTCCTTTCTTCAAACATGCTCTTTGATGTTGGCCAATCTAGTATTCCTTGAACCTTCTTTAGATCCATCTATAGGCCTTCTTGTGAAATCACAAAACCCAAATATACCAACTCCTTTTTTATGAAGCTACATTTCTTGATGTTAACAATAAACTTCTCCTCTCTTAGTCTTTGTAGGTCTGATTTCACATGTTGTAGATGTTCTTCCCTTTCCTTTTAAAAACCAAGATATCATCTAAATAAACAATCACAAACTTAGCAAGGAATGTGTTCATGTTCAAAACAACACAACAACATTAAAAAAAATATCCCTATTCTATTTCTCCTGAAAAAAGAAAGATAACATATAGTAATCTAACTCCCAAGGTCCTGGTAGTTGGTTCTCAACCGTACTGATATGGCTCAATGGTCAATGTAACTGTAATGTGCAAGGGGCATTTGCTGGAAATAAGGAACAGAACTGCATAAAATCAACTAACCTATGTTTGGGGGGTTTAAATAAAGATAAAAAGATAGATCAGAGCTTTAAAACAAAAGAACATGAATAAAACTACTTAATATCCAGACATGCATACCAATAATGAGCGTTTCTTCATCCAACCACAACCATAGCATGAGACAATCCATAGAATGATCTATACCATTGCATACATCCATAGTGATAATTCAATAATCTTAACCATTCACTAAACTTTACTTAATAATTTGAAACAGATATTCCACTCATCATCAAAATACAGATCAAATAGATATAACAACAATTTTCATCCACAGATAATTCAATGAGATAATCCTTAATTCTGGTTTCCTCTATTGATTTTCATTAAATAGAAAACACTTAAGCACAACAAAATCATTGGCATACGGATTGATTATGAATCATTAACCTTATCAGATAGGTCCAAACTTAATAACATGAAAACTTGTACAAAACTGTAAAATTGTATCTAAGTTCAACTGAACTTTTAAAGTGTCTTCTAATAACAATGAAATCCTAAGACTATTTTTTGTTTGCTATCATTAGGTGGCTAATATTCCTTCAATGATCCGACCTTTACAAAATATGGCCAAAAAGTACATATAGACATATCATGCACAAGTTCCTCTCAATCAACAACTTAGATCCACAAATTAAGGAGCCAGAATTGAACGAAGGACTGGACTGCTAATATTGAGTTATAAGGCCGAAATGCTTTGTTGCACAAAATTCTAACACCCAAAGAAGAAGGTGGAACTAAGGATAGGAATTGAAGTCAAGTTCATATCAAAGCCCTACAAAAAGAGGATAGAAGAAGATGTTGTGCCAAATGAAGAGAGCCAACTCACTTTTGCGTTGCATGCTCAAGGATGTACTCATCATAATTAGAGAACACTTGTTGAAGGGTATCTTAATCAGGCCCATCCAACCAATCATCCTCAAATTTAATCCTTTTAAATTTTGTTGAAACCAATTTCTGCACCTCCTTCAATTTGATCACTTCTCTTCTAGCAACCTTTGCTTCTTCCTTGATGTCCATAAATCTGTCCAATAAAAAATCCTCTCCATCATCTCATTTTTGCATCACCTCTTCAAATCTAATCCTCCACTTCTCCCTCATCTTATCCAAAGAAAGACCCTCCTTGAACGAGGTATCTAGATTGACGAAAATAGCCACAATTGCCTCTAATTCATCAATTTGTTGATTCAAATCTTTACTCACCTCTTGAATCTCATTTTTATGCTCATGAATAGACTTGGATTTGTATCCTATTATACTTACAGTTTTCTCAACAAAATTTGCATTATCATCCTCAAGAATTGATTGCTCAAGCAGAGCTGACTTAGGTACTTTGCTAATGTCCTTAATATTTTTAATATATACTTTATATTCTTCATCCTGCTTGTCTAGACCTTCAGCATGTTGGTTCAAATCCCCTGCCAACTCAAGAGTTGTTTCATGAACCTTGAAACTATCAGTTAACACTTCATCAATCTCTTGATTGATCTTATCAATCCATCTTTCCAACATTCCCACCTTACTCTTCATATGCACCAAGTCATCAACTTCCTTCTTTGTCAATAAGACTGGTGATTCAGGAGCAGCAGCTTGTTGAGAAATTGGAGTTGAGACATCTTTTAAAAACTTATGCAATTGATCCAGTTGAGTCTTAAACTCATCCTTCTTTTTCTTGTCTTTGATCATCCTGGACTTGGTAGAGACAATATCAATCAAGTTCATTTGTTGGTTTCTTGTAGGTCTTCCCAAATTCACCATACCCAATTGATAATCAATCATTTGCATATTGTCCCGGTTCTTATCCACCATTGGTATTGCACATTCAGCAATGATTTCTCCTGTATCTATAAATTTGGTGGAGTGAAGAACCCTGTCCTTCTTTTTGGGTCTCTCCTTCTCAATTTCCTTCATCATCTTATCCCAATTGAGAGGTTGATTTTGAACTATTTGTTTCTTTTCCAAGTCCATCCTTAACCATGTAGGAGTTGTAGGAGTAGTAACTACTTGTGCTGAAGAAGAAGCAGCAGTGGTAGAAGACAAAGGTTGCAATATAGTAGTTCTAAGTTGAGAGTCAACCTCTTGCACATTTTTTTGTTCTGTGTGTGCCTCTTGTGCAAGCCTCTCAACCTCTTCTTTGTCTTTTTGTTCTTGCAATTTCTTGGCTTCCAATTCCTTCTTCAGATGTTCCTCTTCCAACTTCATTTCCTCTAACATCTAGTCTCTTTTCCTTTTCAACTCCTCAACATAGTCCCATGCTTCTTTGGACTTCTTCTCATGTAGAGCAAGCTCTGCAGCCTCCTTCTCTCTTTCCAAGTGTTCTTGTTCTTCCTTCTTCCTATGATCGTCCTCCACAACCTTAAATTTTGCCTCAAGGGCTTCTTTCTCTCTTCTTTGCTTGACCTTTTCCTCCTCAAGATCATGGATCCTTTGCTGCAAAGCAAATTTATCCCTTTCCTCTTTCATTCTAAGCTCCTACTTCTTTTTTTGTTGTTTCTTAGCCAATTCATCAACAGTAGCTTGAGCTTCCAATTCTTGTTGCTTGGTTGATACATCAAATTGTGCCTTAGCATCATCTTCTTGTTGTTTGTCCAATGCCTCAGCTTGTCTCTTGGAATCCGCTTCCCTTTTAGCATCCTCAAAGAGTTTCCATTGATCCTCTTCTATTAACACATACTCTATTCCTACATCATCTATTACATCAAGGGAAGCCATTACATGAGTCTCTTTGTCAAATTGGGTAGCCTTAGAATCTATTGCAATATCATGTATCTCTATTTCAATCTCCTTCTCCTTCAACAACTCAGCTTCTTTATGGAGGGTTCCCATGGGCATTTCCTCACTTGGTTGCTCTGTAACAAGGGGTTGAGTGGATGCTTCTCCTACAACATATGTTGAAGCATCAGCTTCTGCAATGGTCTCCCCTTCTTGTAACTCTGGCAGGTCTTGGGAAACAACCTCCTCTTCTAAATTAGAAGGAAGAAACTCTAAAGGCTCCTTAGGAGCCATCCTTCTCTTTGTCCTATTGTAGCCTTGAGTGGTACCTACATCCTTCCTCTTTTTGGATGGCTGAGCTTCAAGTTGGTTAACCCTCAAGCTAACCCATTGCACTCTATCCAAGAGTGGTCTTGCAACTTGTTTTATATCAATAGACTCTTCAACATTCCAATCCACTGGGTCAAGATCCTTGGTGCCTATCTTATCTGCATCATATTTGGAATCCAAAGCTACCCCATCATCAAACAATGTCTCTAGAATGTCCTCCTTGATCCCATACTCAACCATGAGTGGGATAGATAATCTTTCATAATTTCTCCTCCTGAAATCATACTCATCCTGCAGATCCATCCAAAATTCCTCCAATAGATTGAAATTTTTTTCAAAGAGACTGGGAAGCAAAGCCCGCGTCTTATGTCTGAGGTCGTAATGCTTCCTAGAAGTGTATAAACCCAATTTCAAATAAATCAACTCATCACAAATAGCCTTAGTTTCCACAATGTGTGGATAGTTAAACTCACCCAACTTCATGGGGAACTTATGACAACCAGTCTTGTGTTTGGTACCGAATTTGAAATTAACAGCCAAATCTTGATAAATGAATTCCATTAACACAACTCTATTGTTGCATCACCTAGGGAGAAAATGGGGATGACCATCAAAACCTCCCAATCTAAAGTAAGTAAATGTGGGGTATTGAATAGACCAATGTCCCCATTCATTGATGAAGGTCATTGCCTCTCGACTCAATATGTACCCAGCATCTCCAGTGAGCCTGTTAATGATAACATAAAGGAATGCATCATTAACTCTCCTATAATGTGACTCTGATGCTTGCAAGGTAAGCTAATTATAGTGCTCCCACACCTTCTTTTGTCCTTGGGCTTCTCCTAATATTCCCACTGTATTGAGTCTAGGAAAGATCCCCATCCTGGCAACTGTAAAGATGACATAAGAGGTCATGAAGAAACTCTTGGTTTCTCTCACTCTAAGCATCTGATTATGTATGCTCTATGATACCACCATAGGCTAGTCAAACT
Source organism: Sequoia sempervirens (assembly GCA_007258455.2). NCBI lineage: Eukaryota > Viridiplantae > Streptophyta > Pinopsida > Cupressales > Cupressaceae > Sequoia > Sequoia sempervirens. The sequence goes on from VDFB02251709.1 coordinate 49,381, forward strand.
ATTGTCTTCCATCCAAGATAGCTTGGATAAATGGGAACATCCATTCTTTAAATTGAGAAGCATCTCTTTTTCCAAATACCCTAGAGAGCAACATGATTATGTCCCCAATCTCCTTGTCGAAGTCTGCCCTTTTAGGCTGGTCAGGAAGCTTAGTTAGAGACTTCTTCTCTACCCTCATCTAGTGCTTGTTCATGTGGGATCTGTTAGTTTCTTTGTTGCCACTGTAAAGCTTCAAAGCTTTTGCTTCATTTAGTTGCTTAGGATTTTGGGTAACAGGTCCACCAAACATAAACCTGATCATTTGGGTTGTTAAATCATTGATAACATTCCCTTGTGAATCCACACATTTCCTAGTAGCAGGATTGTAGGCCTCAAGTACTACTAATATCAATTCTAGACATTAAACAGACAGTGGGAAGATAGCAACATGTGCTAATCTAGATTGGACGATCCTTCCTGCCCTTGGTGTAACATCTTCATTAAAAGTTTCATCCACCAGTTCCTCATAGTTGAAAGGGCCTAAATTGGTATCTATAATATCTTCCCACTCAGAATCAATCTTGCTAGTAGTGAGGGTAGCTTCTCTATGTTTACACCTCAGAGTGTAGGGGAGTTGTTCCACTTTAACCTTCTTCGGCCTAGCTCCCTTCCTTGAAGTTTCTATTGGTTGGATCCTTTGAGAAGCCTCTTTTGATGCTCTAGACATCTTTCAATTTATGTAATAAACTCTTGTATTAAATGAAAAAAAAGTATAAAATCAATTCACCATGTAATACCATCCTCTAGTTCCTTAGGATAACTTTTATACTTAACCAAATCTCACTTTTATCGGAAGTGGAATTATAGAAACATCAGGAACATGAAACAGTTTTCAACATAGGGCGAGGTCGGAACCAGAACCGAGACAAGACCGGAACCGGGGCCGAAACAGAAACCAAACCAGAAACTAATCACTAGTTCCAAGTTCAACCTCCACTCTAGCTCTGATTCCGCGTAAGGACAAGCGCGAAGACCCAAAATTAACAACCAGAAGTGAAACCATTTTAGGAATGAATCCCGATACTAAACATCCTCGGGACAAGTTTGGTCCCGAGTCCGCTTCCACCAATTTTACCATAAAAATAGAGCACTTCATTAAAGACATGGTCACATGGATCTAAGGCCCTAGGTCACATGATCTACCAGGAAATCAAAAATAGAAGGGCTTAACCCCCACACCTAACCATACAAAGACCAATTTAAACCTAGAGGAAACTATTTTGTAAAGGTTATCGAGCAAAACCCTAGTTTGCACGATACGTCGACTCATAAAATTAGCGCATCACAACCCATCACAGAAATCATAGAGCTGACTTGGAATTAAGATCAGAAGGGTTCTCAAATGGATTTTAAACATTTAAAGTGCCAAAAACCCCTGGCAAACGGAATCCCTAATTAGAAACTAGGGCATGACAAAGCGCACCTCCCACGAAAGTGATAGCAAACAAAAAGCGACAAATGGAAAAAGGAAAATAGAATGAAAACAAAGGACAAAAACAAACAAAAAGAAAACAAGAAAGAAAAGTGAAGAATTCACAGAAGAATATTTTGCGAATGCGTGAGAAAACAAAACGCAAAACACAAAGACAAAATGACAAAATAGAACGGGAAAAGAAAGGAAAAGAGACCCTACTTTAAAATGCTCACAAGGAAAGCCTAAAATCAGATAGAGATTCTCTCTGTGACACCTCCACAAGAAAATCACTTCTCTCGCAGTTCTCTCGGCTCTGGTTAGCTAAAAATAGTTTAGATAATGAGGATAATGAGCCAATTAATCTTAATTATGGTTTTAAAAATGATTTCGTGCATGTGAAAGATCTGCAATTAATGCAATAAAGATGGTAGGTCAGGAAGAGCGAACAACGCAAACAGACAGTTAACTCCCATGGACACTAGAGGTAGAGCGGACACGGACCCAGATCTGGAATGAAACAAGAGAGCTTTGATAAGTTCCTCATCTAACTCCAAACCCGGTTATGGTCCCGCAACAAGGAACCGACAACAGAAGGAAATGGGGGCAGGGTCAAGTCCAAAACCGAAACTGAGACTTTTACAAAGTTCCACATTCAGTTCCAACTCTGATTCTGCTCCCGACAAACAAGAACAAAAACTAAGACAACAACAACAAATGACGGGAAGTGGGGCCGAAACAAAACTGGACTCAGCCCAAACACGAATGGAACAACACAAAGCAAATGAGCGGAGTCAGAATCAGGACAGAAATAAGAACCAGAACTTTGAAAAAGTTCCAAATTCACTTCCAACTCTGGTTCTGCTTCCGCTCGAGCTTAAACAAAACACAATGAAAATGAAAAATGACTCAAGGGAAGAACAATCCCAAGAGCCCAAAACACGTTGACGGAAAATGAAAAGAACAAGGAAAGTAGGCGAACTCGGAGTCAGAACGGAACCTGAACTAGGAACTTTGGAAAAGTTTAGAATCTAGTTTCATTTTTGGATCCGCTTCCGACAGAGCAAAAGAAATAAATACTTAGGAGAAAAACAAACAACTCCTAAGACCCAAACAAAAACCAAAGACAAAAACAAAAACAAAGGGGGGCCCATTTTATTCCAAAAATTGAAAAATGGGGTGGTTATGTAAGGCATAACAGAATGTTTTTAGCACCTCATTCATCAACCTCATGAAGGTACTTGGAGCATTAGTGAGTCCAAATGGCATAACTAACCATTCATATAATTTTTTCTTTATTTTGAAATCATTCTTCCATTCATCCCCTTCTCTAATTCTAATTTGATGATATCCACTTTTAAGAACAATCTTTGTGAAGTATCTAGTTCCACTCAAGCAATCCATTAAATCATCCATGCAAGGCAATGAAAACCTATACTTAATTGTTATATTATTAATAGCTCTAGAATCCATGCACATATGCCATTCTCCATCCTTTTTGAGTGCCAAAATTGTTAAGACTGCACATGGGCTTAAGCTTTCCCTTGTCAAACCCTTGTCCAACAACTCTTCCACCTGATTGTTTATCTCCTCATTCTCCTTTGGACTCATTCTATACACTACCTTGTTTGGTAGACTCATTCCCAATATATAGTACATACAATGGCTCACACTCCTTATTGGTGGCAATCCATTCAAAAGATCCTTCATCAAAATATCTTCATATTTTTGTAACATTTTCCTGATTTCCTCGAGCACTTCTTGTTCCTCATTCACTTTCCCAACTCCTTGTGTCTTGGAAACTAAGGCATAACACACTTCTTCTTCCCTTAGTTCCCTCAAAAAAATATTTTCTAGTGATCATACACACCTTGGCATCGTTGCCCCCTTCATTTTGCTTCTCTCTCAGAGGGTTCAAGATATACTTTTCTTTGTCTTTAACAATGGTATAAGTGTTTGTTTCTCCATTATGTATAGATTTCTAGTCATATTTCCATGGCCTGCCTAAAAGGATATGGAAACTATCCATCAATATCACATCACACACAACTTCATCTTGGTAATTACCAATCTAAAAAACTCACCAAACATTGTTTGCCTACCAAGAGTTGATGCCCTTTTGCAACCAAGTAACCCAATATAGATTTGGGTGCTTTGTTTTCTCCAAATTTAGCTTCTCCACCATCTCTTGAGACACCAAGTTATCTATACAACCACTATCCACAATTATGGTGTAGAAATTTCCTCTAGACTTGTAAATGGTTTTGAATAAACTCTTCCTTTGTGTCAATTCCTGCTACTCCTCTAATTTTAAAAGTACCTTCTTCAACATGATAATTTTTCCATCTTCCAAATCTATTAGCTCTGTTTCATCTTTAGCCTTTGCAATAAAGGTTTTCCCAACATTAGACCTTCCATTCTCTTGTTGGATCGTCTACTTCTCCACAATTAAAATAAGCTCTAGAAAACCCCCTTCCTCTTCCATATTCTCCTTCGCCCATTGAAGTTTCACCTCTTCCTCTACTAGAATCTCTTCTCCCCCTTGCATTTGAGTCATAATTTTTTTGATTCCAAATTGTTTCTTCTTCTTTAAGTGGTTGTCCTCTTCCACTATTTACTTATCCTCTACCTTGTGAAGGCTTTCCCCTTCCTCTAAAATTTCCTTGAGATCTTCTTACCAAATTTTCTTTATCTTTAAGTGCATCCTGGTAAGTTTCTTCTACCATCCTTATAATGACCATGCTAAGTTCATCTTGAATAGAAATTTGTAGCCCGCGCACATATCTTGCAACTCGTTCTTCATCATCTTTAACATGCCCAACATGAATGCCTAGTTTGTAGAACTTTGTATAATCCATAACACTCAAATCCTTTTGTTTTAAATTGTGTATCCTTTTGAACAAATTAGTATGGCAACCCAAAGGTAAAAAAAATTCCTTCAACTTCGAGACCATCTTGTCCCATGATTTTATCTTCTCTTTTACCTTTCTTTGTCTTTTAATATGTGTTTAATCCCACCACAAGGATGCATGTCCCTTCAACCTTGTGCAATTATACTTCACCTTCTTTTCATCCTCAATATATTCTAAGTCAAAATATTTATCCATTTATGTAATCCAGTTAATAAGCTCTTCTGGATTCAAACTCTCACTATAGCTTGATGGATCCATCTTTGGCTTACTTCCAAGCTTGGATAACACTTGCAAAAATCTATCCTCTCATGCATCTTCTCCTCCTACCCTTGCAACTTCTGGTGCTTCCTCTTCCTCTTCACTGACATCTTCAATAGGGACCCCTCTTCACTGGGTTGTGTCTATGGCTTTTAGCCTTACAACGATTCCCCTTAGCATCTTTTTCATTGCTATATTTTCTTCTTCTCGTGGGGATCTTCCTCTACCCCATCCTCTATATGCCATATCCTCTCCAAACTACCCACTCTAATACCAATTGATGCAAAATAATAACCAAGAATCCTATGGGATTGTTGGTTATTATGCAAATCTTTTACTCTCATATGTAATAAACTTGATAACAAAGAGAAAAAACAAATTATGGGAAACTCAAAACTAGTTCTCCAACACTATTATTAATATAAAAATCATAAAACATATGTTGATTACATTCATTACAATCCCCAAGAATTGAAATGGGATATTTTTGAGACAAGCCAAACACATGAATTCACCTACATGAAAGTTAATGGCCTTCAACAACAAAATTAAAGCAACAATACCACTCTAAAATAATATTATAGCAACAAAAATCAACTCTAAATTATCCAACTTCACACTTGGATTCCCCCTTAACTTCCAGGCAAGTTTTTCCTTTCAATTTTCTCATTTTTCTAATTTTTCAACCTCTAGCCTTCTCCTTCAACCTAAGTGTTGGTTTTTCTCTCTCACAAAGCTGCATTTTTCAGACCATTTCCTCTTATTAGGCATTGAAAAATATCCCCTATAAGTTCTCTTGGAAACATTAATTCTTTTTGCCAAAAATCTAACCCATACAATTCAACTCCACTACCCCTTCTCCCAAGTGCCTAACACCACATCCACCATTCAATGCATTATTTTCAAATTAAAAAAAAATGGAGTTGCACGTCCCAGGAATAGCCCCCTCATGCCTAGGGGTGGGATTTTGTAACTCCCAAATTGTTATTAATTACCACCTCCAACCACTCCAATTCAAATTTGGAATCAAATTCACCTATGAGCTTTTAAATTTGAGTTTTAAAAAAAAAAAAATCTTGCAAGACACCACCAATCAAACCAAAACAAAAAATCAAAAGGAAAAATTCAAAATATTAAAGGTGTACAGGATTTCTCGTGCACCCGGATGCTCCTGCATCATGATATTTTAAAACGTTATATTGATGACATCTTGGATAAATTCATTCTTTGTCAAGATTATACACATAATATCCATCTTATCTTCAAACATATTCAACTATACAAGATGTGTTTAAACCCTACATAATGCATCTTTGGTGTGGATAGTGACAAGATTCTTGGATTTATCATTTATCATGGTGGAATCAAGGTTCATACCAAGAATATAGATGCCACTATAAACATGCTACGCCTTGTAATATTTCTCAACTTCAAAGTCTACAAGGTAAAATTTAATTTATTCACTAATTTATTACACAATTATCATATTAGAACCTTCCTTTTACCCATTGAATTAGAAGAATGCTAGATTATCTTGGAATGCAATGTTCCAAAAGGATTTTGATGACATTAAAAATTAGTTGGCTCAATTGTTGTTATGCGCACTAATCATGGGTTCCCTTTATTTATTTTTACTTCTACTTTGTCTCATGTGTTGACCACCCTTTTATCCTAGCTTCAAGATGAAGTTAATGAGTGAGTTGTCTATTAAATTAGTGATTGCTGATATATTATGAAACTTACTACATTGTGCTTGAGAAACAATGTTTGGCTTTGGTTTTTTCCACACAAAATATTTTCCATTACCTTATTCACACTAAAACTCATGTCATAATTAAATTTATTCCCCTTAAGCACCATATTTTTAAAAATAATCTATTGGGTCACCTTGCTAAGCGGGATATTCTTCTCATTAAATTTGATCTCAAGTTTGTCTCTCAAAAATGGTTAAGGAATAAGATTTTTTCAACCACTTGGTTGATGCCCCTTCCCCATTTTATCTACCTAGTTTTGATACCTTTTTTAATGATCAATTTCTTACTATGGATTTAGATTGTCCATGAGAAATTATTTTTGATGTTTCAAAATGCCAAACTAGTTTAGTATTACGCATCATCTTGATCCCTCTAGGGAAAACTATCCCTATTTATTTTCATCTAAATTTTTAATGTACCAACATTATTATTAAATATGAATCTTTCATAGCTAAATTTCACTTTTTGTTGTCTCTTAGTGCCAATTTTGTTTGTATAAATTTATAAATTCCCAATTTATTATATGAGAAGTTACAATCACATACCAAGCTAAGCTAGAAAAGATCTCTTAATATCATGATCTTATTCTATCTCTCCTCCATTTCTATTCTTAAATTGTTGAAACTATTTCTTGTAAAGTTAATTATCATGTTGGCATGATGGTTAGTGTATCCTCACTCATTTATCTTGGTGATTCGACCAAGGATTTATAATTCTTTATCCATACTCTTACCACTCCTATTACTATAGATGAGTATTCTTCTTCTAATATAGCCTCTTACTATGTTATTTATTTGAGTGGTATGCACACATCTATGCTTAATTAAATAATGGTACCTTCCCCCTCATTCTTCTAAGAATACATGTCATTGCATGAACATAAAATTGTTATGCACTATATTCTTCTTTCTCATGTCTTGTACCATCAAAGTTATAATAACCTTTTATTATGTTTGATTAACATTGAAAAACTTATTTATCTCTAAGAGGCACACTCTAATGCTTGTGGAATCCATTATAATGGTAAAACATGTAACCCCCCGCCAGGGAATCCAATAAAACAAAGTATAAAGTAACAAATTAACTGAATACTTTTTTTTTATAAAGTCATTCGATTACACAAATGTTTTAAGGATTCCAAGACGACATTACTTAAACCTTATAAATAAGAACATTGCATCAAAATAAAAAAAGTCATAAAACATAAGGACATAACATATTCATGAATGATCCAATTTCATAAACTCTAATAAAGTCAAGTTACAAAACCATATTACATCATGCGAGATTATATTAAATATCGTATCAACATAGTATCATTACAAAAGTTCTCTCGTAGGTACCAAGAGAATATACAATAAAGATGAAGAATGTATCATGTTGTCAGCCCCGTTCATGAGTACCTCGGCGTCCAACATCATGAACACTGAAGGATCAGGAACCTACTCCATGAACAATGTTATCCAAGTATAGCAACATCTGTAAGAGGACCCAATGAAGGTAATATCATGGTTTCCTCCCTACCAGGTGAAACCCGAAGATCCACTCCCTCCGTGCTAGGAGATAATGACAGGTCCACAAAAAAGTCAAACAGACAACAAAGAATAGACATTACATTACATGGCTGACAACATTTAATGACACGACAGTATCTTAATTACCTGATCACAAATAAACTCCCAGAGGCAACAACAGTAACATAAGTGACTCTACATAAGAGACCACAAACATGCTTCAGGTCAGAGTGTCATCACATAGTTGTTCTAGGTTACCCTGGTAAATCTTCCTAGACTACCGGCCCTCATCTAGAGTTACCCTGGCAGTCTCTACCGATTCCCAGCCCCTAGACATACTCATATGGAGTCGAGTTACCTTTCAGGAAGACAAGGTAGACGACTAAGCCATTCCAGGCCTTCTCAACCTACCCTCAATCTATACAAGCATTAAGGCACTAGGTGAGGCATTCCGTTAATCTTTATTATTTAATGAACCCCAAGTTTATTTATTAAAGTTTTCACTGAATTACAAAAACCCACGATAGGTTACTCTTGTAACCACTTAGGGTTTCGGCCCCTATCTTAAGCCACTCTTCCTATAAACATCACGCAACATCAAAATACCAAGGACCCTCATCATGCATAAGAAACAAAACCATAGTAGAACATATCTCATTCATGGCCCAATCATTGAACGACTCAACAACTTTAAGGTGACAATTAACTCTTGCATGGAAAAGTCCCAAAATAGATCAAGGTATTTAAAACATCAATACCCAAATATTAAAAACTCTTTTAAAATCAACACTCAAGCCTCTGGAAGAAAAAGTACGCATATCTCAAAATCAGATACAAAGGAAAACCATTAAGCACAAAAAGCAAAATCTTGAATGATCACATCATCCACATGACATAGACCATATAATCTCATAATACCTCAAAGGTAATCAAAACATCATGCATGGTTTAATTCCAAAATATCACATAGGTTCACTAAGTAACGAACAAGGCCAACTTGTAAATAACGATACCAAATGAATACCACGTCTCACATAAAATAAACAAATCATTCTAAGAGATCCCTATCTCAAAATCTAACATGAGATTACAATCAAGAGGTTAAACAACATGACAATACAATATTTCCACATTCTAAGTTATTCGTTACTTAATCACTAATTTTACTCCATTAAGTATTTGCTAAAATAACAAATCTCAAAACATTTATTTTCATATCAAAAGTAGACTTAACTTTTAAAATAAATCAAATGATTATAATCCCCGGCGAATCAAAACTACAATTATAATTGTTATCAACCACAACTTTAAATATTATCTTCTATACATGCTTATACATAAATAACTTTTCATAATACTTAAATTTCTTTTAATTCTACTTACAAAGAATAGGTACAATTTAATGAATTCCAACTTCTAATAAGTAACTTTAATATTAAAACTTTAATTTAAAATCTCAACTTAATTGAATAATAAAGATATTTTCAAGTCTTAACCAAGAGATTACTACAAATAGAAATTTCAATTAAATTTAAAACACTACATATATCTATAAATATAAATAGATATTTATCTTTATTATTCATATCAATTGACAAAGAATAATATAGGAACTATTGTAATTATTAATCAGCTAATTAAATGTCATTCAATTCTAAGATAAACTTGAACATTTCTTTATAAGATTAAAGCTTAATCAAATTTCTTATTAACAAAATAAACAAAAGTGATTGTTTACAGCCACACAATTACAGAAGGTATTCATGCTATGCATGATAAACACAAATTTTGCATGCACAAGTTTCAGAGTATTTAATACAACATCAAAGAGGAGATCCATGCACCATGCACTTTACAAAAGATTACAGAATAAAACCTAGGGTCAGAAGTTTACCCTACAAGGAATATACGCCATGCTGAGGGAATTTGTCTATTATGATTGAGTGCTTCAGCTACATGTCAGGTTGACAATAAAATTAGGAGATTGTTTAAAAGTCTACACCCTTCTATATTCAAGCGTTGCAACTGTGACAGGCGCTAATAGCTTCAGGGAGGTTATTTAAACTTTAAAAGTTTTCTATTATGTTCAAGAATTGTGCATGAAATCAGGGAGATGGTTTAAATCTATACACCAAACTATGTTCAAGCTACTAATGTATCAGGGTTCATTTTAAGATGTTCGCCGCCTTCCATGTTTGTGTATTGCAGCTGGGGCAAGGTACTAATGAAATCAAAGAAAACGCAGCAAAAGAGAGATGCCGATAAACTCAGGGAAGTTATTTAAATCGACACACCCTACCATGTTCAAGTGCGGCAGTTGTAACAAGCAGCGAAAGAAATCAGGGAGGTTATATAAAACGCCCACTCCCTTTCTATGTTTAAGTGTTGCAACGAAGACAAGTTGTTAATGGAATCAAAAGGGGTAATTAAACCATGACAAAAAAATTAGTTTCAATTGTTGCAACTACAATAGAATCAAGGAGACTATTGATGATACTCAATGAAATAATCTGAAGAATAGGCGTGCGCCATATACCTGCAAACTGAAGGTTAACAAAAAGAAGAGAGGGGCGGAAGTTTAAAGTTTAGATTTTAGTTAAAGATATGGCCACAGGTTAAGCTCATTTAAACACCGTATCCTTTTAACATCAATATCACATGGCTTCAACTAAATGGAGGTAGTTGGTATAGTCAAGAAATGTGGTGTGTACCAACAGGATAAAATAATCTATTCAGAGTAGACACGCAACCCAAGCTTCCTCCAAGTTGAGATGGTTACGGTTACAAAATTTGTGAGAAGCCGTTTTCTATAATTCAAATAGTAGTTTTCAAAAGATATAACGAATTTCAGAAATACAGAGTTGTCAAAGAAAGCGTCAATGTTTCCCAAACCAATAAAAGCACGGCTTTCTCAAACCAATAAAAACCTACTGCAAGAAGGCACATCATTTTATTAAAACACAGGATGATTAAGGAAATTAGATTAAAAGAGTTGGAAGGACAGGGGCGACGCCCTTTTTAAAGTTTTCAAACTGCCATAAGATAAAATTTGCACCTATATCATACATAACCTACTAGAAATACCATTCGGGCCATATCGGGAGCTTTATGGCGTAAGAAGAAACAAGATCAAATACATGCAAGATTATTAATAACTATATTTAGCCAATAAGACAGGCAACCAAAATAATGAAGAAATTAATAAATTCTTCCTACAGATTTCCTTATAGCTGGATTTCAATCTTGTTATCAATTTTCCTATTGTTTTCTTTGATTCTTTAAAACTAATCAATCTAATTTTGTTTCTGATGTTTGTGCAGGTAATTTAGCAAATAAATTCTTCATATAGAAAAATCAAGTACCATAAACGGCATTCAGAAGATTCTATTCAAGTACATACAAATCAAAGAAGAAAACCTAGATTTTCAACCAATTTGAATATTGCACCCTTCAGACCTGATTCAAAGCCTAAACCTAAACAATTCTTCCAATTTTCTTTTTTTAAATGCATTTAATTACCTCAAGTTACAAAACTCAACTGATTGTAGTCATGCATTTGAAAATTGCTCAATCAGTTATAATCATTAAATATTTGAGATATTATCTTTTAACTCGAACACAAGTTTTCAGATATTTATAACTTGTTGAAAGCAACCTCTTTTAGAATATTTGTTTTTCACAAAAATCTTATTTGCACAATTAATTCCACAATTACATTTAAATAATTACCTTTTTCAAAATTAAACATTCACCTTTAAAATAAATAACTTGTTTAATTTAACTTAATAAATCAAACCATAGTCATAATTATTAGTTCCTGCGGGTAGGCAGGTATACTTATGCATTCACCCGGAATGCATTTAACCGGCAGCATGAACCAATCACATTTCGCCATTTAACATATTGCTTTTTTTTTGTATAGTTTGAATTTGGAGAGCTATTTTATATATTGGAAAATTAGCATTTATCTATTTTTCTATTCGTCCGAGTAGCTTTATAAATCATTTTCGTTTTAAAAATTTGGGAAAATGTGAACGCATAAATTGATTAAATAAATTTAAGCAAAGGCATAGTTTAAAAGGAAGCGGCTAGAGGTACGTAATCCATGAATGCAGATTAAATGCATTAAGATATCAGGAAACAACGAGCGCATAAATTGATTAATTAAAATTAAGCAAAGGCATAGTTTATCAAACTGGCTGGTAGACGTACGTGATGCATGAAAAAAAATTAAATGCATTGAATGGCATTTGGCTCGAGGTGAAGGCGTTGGAGTCGCTTGGAGGCCACGCGTGGCCAGGGTACTTTGGTCATTTAATATAGAGTTGAGTTACTTGGTATGCATTTCCATTACTTTGCGTGTGTTGTTTTTGTCTTCTGTAAACGGTGTTCTGAGGGAGAGTTTTAGCGACTGAGCAGGATATGTTATAGTTGCAGAGTCTAGACCCAGAAACGAGTTATTTGAGGTGATAATTTGGTAATTTTCAGAGTTTCGATACATTAAAACGGTGGATAGTGAGAGACGGATTGCTTGAGGTCAGAAGAGGTAAGTTTTCATTTTTTAGTCTATTTGATACAAGAAGTGCAAGTAGGGTTTCATAGTGCTTGAAGGCATTCATATACTTTGATTATAAATTCGTATTTTAAACTACTGTTAGTATTGTTCATTCAAATTTCTTGTTGAAATGCGAAGGTTTCATCTGCATTTGATAGGAATTATGTAAAAATCCTCTTGTTCATTTTACTTCATGCATGTGAGTTGACAGTGTGTTGCTTTGAGCTTTTCCGTATATTAAACTACTTTCCGTACTATCTATTTGATTTTTTTTGTTGAAATGCAAAGGTTTCATGTGTGTTTGATAGGTATTATGTAGAAATCCTCTTGGTCATTTTGCTTCATGCATGTGAGCCCTGAAGAGTTTGTATCTCTTTTATTGCTGCAAGGTGGTCCCATAAAGAGGGCTTTGGAACCAAAATTATGTCAACGTGTGCGATAATGAGAGCTTTTCAACAATGAGTCATAATGTGTTGCTTTGAGCTTTGCCGTTGTCATGAAAGCATAAAGGATAGAGGGATTTTGTTAAAAGTCGTGGTTGTTGTCCTCGTAGGCATAAATGCAAACAATGGGAGCATAAAGAATACAGTAGAAACCTTTTACCTGTCAGCAAGCATAAAAATTATGTCGGATGTCGTCGTTACTATTTTTGTATGTTGGGGTTATAAAAAACTATGTCAAAAATGTTGTCAAGTCCAAATTACAATGTTCCCATAGAGCAGTTAAGTAATATTGCTTTTCGCTTTTTATTTTGTTTGATACAAGAAATGCAAGTAGGGTTTCATAGTGATTTAAGGCAATTGTATAATTTTATTATAAATTCGTATTTTAAACTACTTTTAGTATTGTTTATTCGAATTTCTTGTTGAAATGCGAAGGTTTCATCTTCGTTTGATAGGTATTATGTAGAAATCCTCTTGTTCATTTTGCTTCATGCATGTAGTCCTGTAGAGTTTGTGTTTTTTTTATTGCTGCAAGTGGTCCCATAAAGAGGGCTTTGGAACCAAAATTATGTCAACGTGTGCGATAATGAGAGCTTTTCAACAATGAGTCGAGAGTGTGTTGCTTTGAGCTTTTCCGTTGTCATGAAAGCATAAAGGATAGAGGGATTCTGTTAAAAGTCGTGGTTGTTGTCCTTGTAGTCATAAATGCAAACAATGGCAGCATAGAGAATGCAGTAGAAACCTTTTCCCTACCGGCAAGCATAAAAATTTTGTCAGATGTCGTTGTTACTGTTTGTGTATCTTGGGGTTATAAAAAACTATGCCAAAAATGTTGTAGAATCCAAATTACAATGTTCCCATAGAGCAGTTAAGTAATATTGCTTGATAGAACAATTTTAGGCTTCATGCAAAAGAGTAGTCAAATTCATTGCTAGAAGATTTGTGGTCCAATAACCTGTCAGAATTAGCTTGTGTAGTTAATCTTGTTTGCATTTATACTTGTGTCTCTTGAACCTGGAAAAATGCTTGGTAGTGTTTAGAATTGTTTTTGCTATTAGTATCCATCGCAGTAGGAGTACTATATATTGCTATTCTTTTAGAAAAAACAAAGACATGGTTTTTGTTTTCTAATGAAAGCTTTTTACATGGTGCAATGCCTTTGGTTGCAAGAAAAGAGGTCGTGTAGCGGTCCAGCTGTGGCAAATTCTTCAAGCAAGTAGTACAAGGTGAGTTTCTAGAATGAACCTTCTCTTTTGTTTACAATTGCATATAGTAAACAGAGAAAAAGGTTAATTCAAGATTCTCACTATATTGATTGTACTTGTAATCATATTGTTGCTTTTTGTTACAAGGACAATCTTTGCAAATGGGTATTGTGAGTGGCATATGCATATGGTTCATAAAAATTAAGCATTTGAGGTTCAAAAGTAGATCTTCGTTTCAAAAAATTAACCTTTTCAAATTTTGAGAGTTTGATTCTGAATCCATATGCATGCTTTGATTAAAACTGCTGGCTAAAGATGCATAATTCATTAATTCAAAATCAATGCATTTAATGGCATCTGACTAGAGGCGAGGCTGTTTGTATTGCTAATTAGTCTTTGAATATTTAACAATTAAAAGAGATAAATAAGTATGATTATCCTTGGCCACATTTCACATTTTGGCCTTTCATTGTGCATCTTAAATAGAAATTGGGTTTTGCATTGTTGCAATGCATTTGGATACTTTGATTCTAAAATCATAGTTTAGATCATTCTAAGTGTTATCGATTCAAACCTTTCCTTGAAATACCAAGAATTCATCTGAATCTTGGAGGCAACGTACAATTGTCTATAATTATCCTTGGCCACATTTCACATTTTGATCTTTCAATCAAAGTCAATTAACAAAGTAGCAGTTAGACCTAAAGAAGGTTGAAGGACTATGCTGATAGAAAACCATATTTTCGACAATGGCTAGACAACTTGTTGAAATTGTTGTACAAACTTTAAAGCAAATGCATTTTCCCTTCTATTTACTTTCATTGTACATCTTAAATGGAACTTGGGTTTCACATTGTTGCAATGCATTTGGATACTTTGATTGTAAAGTCATAGTTTAGATCATTTTAAGTGTTATTGATTCAAATCTTTCCTTGAAATACGAAGGATTCATCTGAGTCTTGTAGGCAATGTACAGCTGTCCTATAGAGAGAGCTTTGGAACCAATGAGTTGTTATCAAGGATAGAGGAATACTGTCAAATATTGTGGTTATTGTCATCATAGGCACACATGCAAAATATGGAAGCATATAGAAAGCAAGTTAACTCTTCAATAATCCCATGAAACATAGTCTTTGTATGCATCCATGCATACAGGTTTGCATGTATATATGTGTGCAAGTAATTATGTATATATGAATGCATGTATCTATGTTGCCATGTATGTATGTGTGTATATAACAGATTACTGTTGCATTTGCTTTAAAATCCTTTTTTGTGGATGGCACCAGCTAGCCATCCAGTCATATTGTGGTTAAACAATTAAGAATAAGTGTTAAATAATTGAAGTAAAATGACCCCATTCAGTTAGCAGATCAAATTTTCTCAGCCCTTTACATGTTAACTGAGAGTTTTGAAGCTTTTGCTGTTCATTGGAAGTCTTACAAGCTTAAATGTCACAGTATATGTAGCATTTTACCAAATAGCTCTATCATTCATGATCATTTAGGCAAGTTCATATTTCCTTATTCATCCTTGTATTGTCCCATATCTAAATAATTAGGCAATTGCTAGTTAGCCTTTAAGTACCTAGTAATTCAAAGAAAGAAATGATTGCAATCAGCTTTGTGTGCATTTGAACTATTAATCAAAGGCAACTAACAAACTAGCCCTAGAAAACCATGTCCGTGTTAATGTGTTGAATACCATGTATTTGTGCATGGGTGTATATGAATACAATGAGTTGTGGTTTCTACCATTGTGTAACGCTTAGTATTACTTGTACAACCAAGCAATATGCAAGTAGAATTCATAGTTCATAGCATCCAAATACATTCAAGGATAGATACAAATCAAGGTTGTTAGCATCCTGATAAGGAAGATGATGAGATACATCCAATTAATGTATGTCACAACATCTTATAAACAATAATTCCTATCAAACGCAGATGAAACCTTCGCATTTCAACAAAAAAATTTGAATAAACAATACTAAAATTAGTTTAAAATACGAATTTATAATCAAAGTATACAATTGCCTTAAAGCACTATGAAACCCTACTTGGATTTCTTGTATCAGACAGACTAAAAAGCGAAAACCAATATTACTTAACTGCTCTATGGCAACATTGTAATTTGGATTCTACAACATTTCTTGACATAGTTTTTTACAACCCCAAGATACAAAAACAGTAACGATACATCTAACAGAATTTTTCTACTTGTCGGCAGGAAAAAGGTTTCCACTGTATTCTTTATGCTCTCATTGTTTTCATTTATGCCTATGAGGACAAAAACCACGACTTTTAATAGAATCCCTTTATCCTTTATGCTTTCATGACAACGGAAAAGCTCAAAGCAACACACTGTTGACTGATTGTTGAAAAGCTCTCATTATCACACATGTTGACATAATTTTGGTTCCAAAGTCCTCTTTATGGGACCACTTTGCAACAATTAGAAAAATACAAATTCTATAGGGCTCACATGCATGAAGTAAAATGAACAAGAGGATTTCTACATAATACCTATGAAACGCAGATGAAACCTTTGCATTTCAACAAGAAATTCGAATAGATAATACTAAAAGTAGTTTAATATACAGATTTATGCCTACGAGGACAGCAACCATGAATTTTAACAGAACCCCTCTATCCTTTATGCTTTGATGACAATGGAATAGCTAAAAGCAACACACTATCGACTTACATGCATGAAGTAAAAAAGTAGTTTAAAATACTGGTTTATGCCTATGAGGACAACAACCACAACTTTTAACAGAACCCCTCTACCCTTTATGCTTTGATGCCAACGGAAAAGCTCAAAGCAACACACTGTTCACTCATAGTTCAAAAGCTGTCATTATTGCACGTGTTTAGATGATTTTGGTTCCAAAGCCCTCTTTATGGGACCACTTTGCAATAGTCAATAATATATAGACTTTGCAGGGCTCACATGCATGAAGTAAAATGGACAAGAGGATTTCTACATAATACCTATCAAATGCAGATGAAACCTTTGCATTTCAACAAGAAGCTCGAATAAATAATACTAAAAGTAGCTTAAAATATGAATTTATAATCACAGTATAACAATGTCTTAAAGCACTAAGAAACCTTACTTCCATTGTTGTTTGCATGTACCTAGTTTAAACATTTAATTATTGGTTCTTGATAATGGAATGAAATGAACTTGGACAAATGGAAATAGAATGACCCCATGGAATTGGAACATCAGTGTTTGCATGCCTTTACCATGATAGCAGATTTGCGTGCATGAGACTTATGTGAATCTCAAATGTCATAGTGTATGGGTACATGTGTCAAGTAGCTTGTTCCCAGGTCTTGACTCTGCAGCAACAACATCTCCTGTTACTACACAGATCTGCAAAATAACAAAAAATGAAACGCTCAAAGTAATCAGAATTCATCTCTAGTCACTAAAATCTATATTGCATGATAAACAAGCAAGAACCTTTGAGTAGATGAAGGTCATGAACATTGAACCAATAGTAGGACAGTCACCACAACATTTAAGTAAACCTATGGTGTAGACTCCCTTTTCCATTATCAATTTTATTCCCAATTTCATCCATGAAGAACTTTGTCAACCTCTAGATCCTACTATTAGCCATTGCTTTGATCCATGACTTCCATTTCTTTCATCAATGAATTCCATATCTTTGATCCATGAAGAACTTCTTTAGCCTGTGCATCCATGTATTCTATATCTTTGAGGATATTCTTCATGGATGACATTGGGAATACATTTGATAATGGAAAAGAGAGTGTTGAGCATAGGTTTCCTTAAATGTTGTGGTGACTGTGATACTATTAGTTCAACGTTCATGACCTTTATCTACTAAAAAGTTCTTGCTCATTCATACCTTGGTAATTAAACCTGTGATATTGTATTGCATATGTCTCATGTTCTTCACCTTGAAATGTCCATACTGAAATACAGTAATAGAAAGTAATAAAGTAATTATAGCAATACAAAATAATTCCAATAAAAACTAATCAAGAGTAATACAAAATACTTTACAACACGTTGTGTGTTACAACTGTCAGTGAGTTGTTGTTTTTACAACACCATGTGTTTTACAATCTACAGTTTAACAAAACAGTAGTCAAGAATTAAACAAAAATAGATAATGGAAACTCAAATTCAATGTTTTAGTTTCCATTTCTCATTTAACAAGTCTTTCAACATCCTAATCAGATACACTCTTTACATTTTATTTCTTTACTTTTCTGCCCTCATTCGAATGGCAGGGGAACCATACGTGAAGCCACTGAATAACCCTTCCATGATTTGATGGAGCTGGTGTGAGGTGATTTCATGAAAGCTCAAGTGTCATAGTATATGTGGCGTAGCAGCTAATAAGTCCATCTTACATTGTGCTGATGACAATTTAATTTGTCTCATGTGTCTCCGAACCATTAATCAAAGTCAATTAACAAACAAGTCAATCTTGCACTTGACTCATGCAAATTAAGTCAATTCTATCATTAATCATAGTGATAGCAAACAAATGCTTGTTAGATGATCTCATTGTTGAAACCCTACTTGCATTTTCTAGTTGCATGTACCTAGTGTAAACATTTAATTATTGGTTCTTGATAATGGAATGAAATGAACTTGAACAAATGGAAATAAAATGGTCCCATGGAATTGGAACATCTATGTTTACATGGCTTTAGCATGATAACAGATTTGTGTGCATGAGACTTATTTGAAACTCAAGTGTCATACTGAATGTGGCATATTAGCTAGTTGGCTTAACATGATAGCTTTCAAACAAGTTAATTCAGTGAGCAATCAATCTAGTTTGCTGATGAATTAATTGTGTTCCACGGTTGGTCATAGCCAATTATTGGAAAAGCTGTAAATGCCATGGATGAAATAATATGGATAAAATTCTAGTTTCTGGTTTACTTGAAATGCAATGAAAAAACTACTATGAAGGCATAAGACAAGGTTGTGTAACATATTGCCATTCCTTTATCTAATTTATTTGGACACAAATGCTTTACACATTTGATTGCAATAGTAACGTGTCTACGAAAATGGGAAAATAGAGACCATAATTCAGTACTTTTTAGCATGAGTATATATGTATCCTGATACATATAAGCTCAACCTGGCATTTACGAAAATAGTTGCTATGTACAGTGAAAGAGCTTATTAGTGTTACTATATGCGATTGCCATATAACAAAGTAAATTGGTACAAGGCTATAGTGGCACATCCAAAAAATACATGGACGCATGTATACGCAGTTGCATACAGGGATACGTAGAAGCTTAGATGAAAAGTTAATTATAGTTAATTATAAAACATCTTTGTACACCAAATCAATTAAACCAATCATGGCCATTCATATGCAAAAAAAAAAAGGAACTTCTTGAAAAGGCTTTATAGACAAGGAAGCAAACGCATTTGTAAACCGAAATTGCAAAATCTTTGGAAACATCTTCCTTTCTGTTCCTTATGCTACAAATATTCAACAACCTATAGCTGTCCATATTAATTGTATCTCTTCGTGTATGTTAAAGCCATCTGCTTATTCTATTGCTTTCGGTATTATTTCATGAAAGCTGAAATGTCATAGTATATGTGGCGTAAGAGCCAATAAGTCCATCTCACATTATGCTCATGACAATTTAATTTGTCTCATCTGTCCCTGAACCATTAATCAAAGTCAATTAACGAACAAGTCAATCTTACAGTTAGCTTGTGCAAATTAAGTCAATTCTATCTTTTACTCATTAATGAAATTAACTAATTAGTTTAACAAGATAGCTTTGAAACAAGTTAGGTCAGTAATGAATAAAGTTGTTTGACTGATGAGTCAATTGAGTTCAATAGTTAGTCATAGTGATAGCAAACAAATCCTTGTCTGATGATGTCATTGTTGAATTAGCTTGTGTGTCCCTGTCTGCACTTTTGCTATAGCTTGAAGCAATGATGCTTCATGGTTCAAGTATTAAGTGTAACTGGAAACCTTTCTTGACTTACATCCATTGATTTAAATCTGTTTCGAAACCATAATTGCAGTGGTTCTTTAAGCTCGATGCAAAACAGCAATATAGTTAAAATGCATCGCAAAAGCCTATAGAGAACCATGTTTGCACTATTAGTATCTATTACACCATCATCGTCATCCATTGCAATTATAATTTTGGAAGTTGTTTGCACAAATGTGTTTTCATGCATTGTGAAACCCAACTTGCATTTTTGGGATATAATGAAGCAAAATAGAAAAAAATAGCCATTTGTTGCCTTGAGTAACTTGTCTCTTGGTGTTCATTCAACGAGCACAAGAGCTTCTGCTCTGTCACTGTAAACGTCCCCTTTCTATTGATAAAAGCTGTCAGTTTTCTAGCCTATGTCTTTGCTTAAATTTATTTGTATATGTCATTTTCTTCTAGACTCCCATTTAAAAAGGAAACTCCATATTCTACTACCAAAGAAAATGCATTAACGTCAAAGGAGTTTGAAATTGAAGATAACAAACCTAATAGCACTCACTTGGATAAACTGTTTTTCTATAGTGACAATTTTATTGGCTCCTAGTGTCAAGGCAAGAATACTTATGCATTTGGTTGAAATGCTTTTATTAGTTCCTGCTGGTAGGCAGAAATACTTATGCATTTGCTTGGAATGCATTTAACTGACAACATTCACCAATCACATTTCGCCACTTAACATATTGCTTATTTTTTTGTATAGTTTGAACTTGGAGAGCTATTTTATATATTGGAAAATTAGCATTTATCTATTTTTCTATTCGTCCGAGTAGCTTTATAAATCATTTTCCATTTTAGAAATTCGGGAAAATGCGAACGCATAAATTGATTAAATAAATTTAAGCAAAGGCATAGTTTAAAAGGTGGTGGCTAGAGGTACATAGTCCATGAATGCAGATTAAATGCATTAAAATATCAGGAAACTGCGAGCGCATAAATTGATCAATTAAAATTAAGCAAAGGCATAGTTTATCAAACTGGCATGTAGACGTACGTGATCCATGAATAAAAATTAAATGCATTGCACGGCATCTGGCTCGAGGTGAAGGCAGTGAAATCGCTTGGAGGCCACGCGTGGCTAGGGTACTTTGGTCATTTAATATAGAGTTAAGTTACTTGCTATGCATTTCTATTACTTTGCGTGTGTTGTTTTTTTGTGTTTTGTAAGCTCTTGTTCTGAGGAAGAGTTTGTAGCCACTAAGCAAGAGATGTTACGGTTGCAAGCCCCACACCTAGAAACGAGTTACTTGACATGATAATTTGTTACTCTCCACAGTTCCTTTCTATTCAAGTGCATCGTGGGGCTGTGTTTCATAGTGCTTTAGTTCACTATCACAATCACTTTCTGCTTAATGTGTTAGTGCATGTATGTATGTATGCATGTTTCTATGTGCATATGCATTTACCTATGTGCATATCTATGTAGACCTTTGTAGATGCATATATGCATGTATGCATCTGACTCTAGATATATCTATGCATATATGTATTTGTGCATACATGTATGTGTGTATAGGTGCATTTATGTGTATATGCATGTAATCATATGGATGCATATATGTTTATGTCCATAGATGCATTAATCTGTCTTTACATGGATGTATATGTACATATATATACATATGTATACATATATGTGTGTGTCGATATGTCTTTTCTACAAAACAGTTTACAGTGACAGGGCAAAGGTTGTCATGATTCCAAAAAGGACACTTGCAGACAAGCTACTCCAGGCAATAAATAGTTTCTTTCATCAGTTTTCTTTTATTTTAATGTCCATAAGCACATTGGGTTTCATAGTGCTCAGCCTATGCTATTCTTCAGAGACTAGTCCCTTGGGCAAGCAATTGTCTTTTGTCCAACGTAGAATGTGACATCTTAACAATAACTTGGCACTTATGAGCTCTCTAAAGACTGTATATCTTCAATTACTGCAAAACTGTTCCATAGTTCAAGTTTTAGAGCCACTGTTCTGTTAGCATGTCCCATAATAGGACCTTATAAACAATATGAGGACAATGTGTTAAAAGCACTTTACAAACTGTCAGGCAAATGCAATTTACAGATATAAGCTTAAACTCCACAATTGCTTTCATCTCTCTCATTGTCATTAAAGCATAAAGCAAAGAGGATTTTTTCGCAACTTCTAATTTTTTTACTTTTACACGATAATTCACTTTATTAATTAATGAATCAAATTATCTTAATTAATTTATTTTCTTTTTCCTTTTGTCATTTCATATCTAATTAATTACATAACTGTTGAATAGTATTTATATACATAATAATTAAAACAAAGAAATAATTATAACTATCCTTGTGCACATTTGACCAATGAAACAAAGTCAATTAAAAGATCTAATTCCACTTATTCACTGATAGTATTGGCATGCAATTTCCTTGAAAAGTCTTGAAAAAGAGGATTACTCAGACACCAATAAGGATTCTGATTTGTAACATTTCTATCCAAATCATCTTCATTGAATAAGATGTTGTGGCATACATTAATTGGATGTATCTTATCATCTTTCTTATCAGGATGCCAACAACCTTGGTTTGTATTTCTCCTTGGGTGTATCTAAATGCCATGAGTTATGAATTCTACTTGCATGTGGCTTCATTGCACAAGTAATAGTAAGTGCTACATAATGGTACAAAATAAACTTATGCATATGGAAATGAAATGACCCCATTTAGTTAGAAAATCAATATTTATGTCGCTTTCACTATTAAGTGATAGCTAGTTTGGAATTAAACAATAGCTAAAAATTGTTTTTACCATAACTTAACAGTGCTAGCACAAGTCAATGTTGTTTTTTGCCTTAGTATTGATTAGTTGTTGTGGCCTATTTACACTTTTTTAGGTGCTTAAGCAAATATGGGATCTATTCCATTGATTGCTCTTAAAGAGCTTATGCCACCATTGCAATAACAGAATTACCCTGGTGCATGCATATGCAAAAAAATGTTCTATATTATAGGGTACACAAATAGCAACAAGTATTTAAAAATTAATAAAAATGCAATTTGTATTTTAAGAAACAAAAGTTCTAATTTGGATTGTTTCTCGTTCGAATGAATCTACATAAGAATTATGTTTTCTTTTTATGAATAACATAGTATATGTCACTCACTGTACTCATTTGTCTAATTTGTCCTTGTGACAGGGTTCAATGCTTTGAATTGTATTTAAACAATCATGCACAAACTACACTAGGAAAAATTGCTTGTCCCTATCACAATTTGAACATTTGTACAAGTATACTTGATCATTCGATAGCAGATTACAAGGTCAGTTTTCCAATTTGTCTTTTTACTTTTCTTGAAATGCAATTGAAATTCTTCAATATAATAACTGCATAAAGTTCTTTTCCATGTATTCATTTTTTCATCTTGTATTCCTCATTTCTTTGAACATAAATGATTTAGAGGGTTGTTTCCATATATACAAATAGGAAAATGCATTATCCACAATTGCAATAGTAATTTGTCTTCGAGCAATAGAACAGGTTTTGCTTATGTGTTAGTATGTTATACTTCCTCTATACAATATCCATAAAATAGAATGAACTGCTAGCATATAATTCTTAAACCCTGTTTGCAGTTTCAAATAGCGTTTAGAGCCATAAGTCTTTGTTTTATGTCAACTGGTTTTTACCTATATGCATTTAAGGCAAATTTTTTCATAGGACTGTTTATAGCTGTGGCAAGTTGCTATGCAGTTTGCAAGTTAACGTATGTTTAATCTTCCTGTTTTACAAATAAAAGCCTACAAAGTTAATTTCAAAAGCTGACATGGCATATGAGTACAATGAATGATGTACTACGTCACTCATAGACATGGTGCAATATTTTTCCATGTTCTTGCTTACATGCAAAATGACATTAAGCACAATTTTTTTTTGCTCACATTGCCAATTTCACTATGTGCTTTAAACCTCTAAAGTAAAAGGAAACTGAGGAAAGAAGCTATTTATTGCCTCAAGTAACTCGTTTCTGGTTCTGGATACTGTAACTATAACAAAGTCTGCTTAATCACTATAAACTCTCCCAGAACAGAGACTTCTAGAATAGAAAAACAATATGCACAAAGTAATAGTGATGCTTAACAGCTGACTTAAGTCTATAGCTAATGGACAAAGCAGCCTGGCTATACATGTCCACCAAGCCATTCCAGTAGTTTCTCATCGACCCACATGCTATTTAATGCATTTGCTTTGCATGTATGCACTGTCTGGCTGCACCTCTGAGTTTCAATCTCTTTTTAAAATTATTTAATCAATCTATGCCTTCACTTTTGCTCAATGGACCTATGCCTTTGCATTTCCCTAAATTGTCTATACACAAATGATTTTAAAAGCTATTCCCACAAATAAGAAAAGCCATAGATCTTCTTTGATCAAACAATGCTTTTGCATTTCCCTGACTTTCTATAAACAAAAAAGATTTGTCAAACTATTCTCTACATGCCACCTAATTCATGTTTATCTGAATAGCTTTTAAAATCATTTGTTCTTTGAAAAAAAATCAGTCGCTTAGAAGTACATAGTAACAAAGGAATCCAATAGCATAAAGCATTTAAATACCATAGACTGAGATTGACAATATGAGCAAAAAAGATTCTTGTCAACCAATTGTTGCATGTAGACAAAGCTACCTGAAAATATTGTTTTGTGTTTGTGGCACTAAAAGTATACATCATGCATTGTACTCATTTATCCACTTTGGCAATGTAACAGGAATAAGTACATACAATCCTGCTGGGGGACAATGGATAACAAGGTCAGGTTGAAGAATTAATACTATTTTCCCCTTGTGCTTCTATTAAATTGTTTGTTGTGTGGTATGTTACGTAAGCTTCTGCTACTACTCAAGATCCATTTTCCAACATATATAGAGATTATTAACTTCCAAGATCCTCGACAACATGATTCATACTATCGAATGCTATTGAGTGAAAGCACATAGGCGACAATGTTAACAATTAAGATTTTGTAATCTAGATACTAGTGTTAAATGCTATTCATACTCAGCATTTGCTATACCCAAACACATTAGGTTACACGAAAAACAAAGAAAATGATAGACGTTGACACCTATGAATTAACTAAGCGCCCCCAAATATCAAACATTGACTACGTGCTTAAGAGCGAGGGACTTTGTAGATTGAGTACTTTTGCATACAATGTTGGTGATTGTTTGTTTGACTCATTACAACTATTGCTTAACAATCGTTACACATCAATTCAATTACGAAATGGAGCTATAGATTACTTCTTGAATTGCCTTCAAAACAAGGACAAAGAAGCAATAAAATCATACAACTATGAACTAGACCCTGATACTCTATATACATTGCACAAAGTACATGATCCACAAACATACTTCCGCAGAATGCGGTTATCTGCACAGCCACAAGCTGATTGCACAGAAAGTGGATTGTGGGGTGACCTATTTTGCATTCACTGGATATCCAAATGGTTGAATATACAAATCTCCCTTTGGTCAAGAACAACAGCAAGAAGGTACTTACAGTTCAATAGTTCTGACTACACAGAATCAGTCTCTATACTATTTCATGACATGAATTCTTTAAGTGGACACTTTGAACCATTGTTAGAAATTGAAACACAAAACATAAGTTCAAAACAGCCCATAAGTTCACATGAAATAAAAAAGTTGTGCCCAAAGTATCCTCAAATATCAAACATTGACAATGTCCTTAGAGCTGAAGGCCTTTGTAGATTAAGCACATTTGCATACAATGTTGGTGATTGTTTGTTTGATTCGCTTCAAGTGCTACTTAACAACCAGTACACCTCAACTCAATTACGCAATGGAGCTATAGATTATTTCTTGGCTTGCTTTCAAAAAAAGGACAAAGAAGCAATTAAATCATATAACAATGAACTAAATCCTGGTACTCTATATACATTGCACAAAGTACATGATCAAGAAACATACTTCCGCATGATGCGATTGTCCGCAAGCTCATGCAAAGACCATGGTGAAAGTGGATTGTGGGGTGACTTGTTTTGCATTCACTGGATATCCAAATGGTTAAAAATACAGATAAGCCTCTGGTCATTGACAACATCAAGAAAGTACTTAGATTTCAATGATTCTGGATATACAAAATCAGTCTCTATACTGTTCCATGATACAAACCCTTTGGCTAGACATTTTGAGCCGCTTCTAAGTATCAAAGCCCAAAATCTAACTCACCTATGCTCAACAAGCTTACACCAACTTAAAAAATTGATCAGAAATTGTCCACAATACAAAAATACTTACTTGACCAAGCCACATGCTTTTCCTAAAAACAAGGAAAATTTGATACCGTCTGTCATAGCAAACAATTTTAAACATAAATCAACAATAAGACTTAATCACCTAAAGAACTTGATTAGAAAAGAAAAACAAAAAGAAAGTGTACCTAGCAGCCCAAAGAAAAAAAAACATTGACACCAATAGAAATTTATAAAACAGCAATACAAGATACACCAAAACACTCATGTGCAGTTTGCCAAGTGCTTTGTTTGAAGAAGGACATCAGGATTTTCAAAGAAAAACAAAAACAACTATACTGTGAGCTAGTACAATCAGATTCCTTACCATTCACAGATCTCATATGCAATGTATGCTACTTTGCATTGAAACAGTCCACTATTCCAAAGTATGCTACGCCACAAAAAATAAGAACTAACAGACCATTGTGCTATGTGCAAAACTTAACTCATCTAGAAGAACAACTTGTCTCACTTAGAATTGCATTCGCACAGATTTGGGAACTAGGGTTCAAAAGGTCTCAAATAGGCCTGACAGGTTCTATTATAAATGTCCCTGTTGACATGAACATTGTACAGAGAGCATTACCACAATCAATTAACAATACACAAACAATTGCTATTTCATTGAAAAGACGCTTCAAATACAAAAAAGCATTTCAAAAAGGCATGGTGCGCCCAAATGTCATCATGCAAGCTTTGACTCAATTAACAAGGACACCATTATACAAAATGCACGAAGTCCACATAAACCAAGATTGATAAGAAGTTCTCCAATGCACTAAAGAAAATGAAGCCAGTAGTCCACAAAATACAAGTGAAACAGAATCAGACAGTGAAATGGAAAATGAAAACCCATCAGAAACATTGATACATGGATTCACTGAGTCTAGAAGTATCCATAACATGGAGGACAAGATTATTGAAATTGCACCTGCAGAGCACCAGTATCCAATTGGAATATTTAAGGACATTTATGCTGAAGAAATGAATTTCCCAACTTTATTCTTTGGCAAGCCGCATGATAATGACATTGTAAAAAAATTTACGTATTAGAAAATAGTACGCTAGGAGCTCTTACAGTCACAAAGACAATTTGCATATCATACAACAAACATTTTTTTCAAAGCTATAAAGGTTCTAATACAACAAGTACTGTCCACAATGACAATAAGAATCTGCAAGGGCCAGTTAAAAGGGCGGAAGCTATTTGCGAAAGACGTTAAACACAAACCAAACCTAGAAAAAATTCTTAAATCAGACATTGGATACATTGATTTCAAAAGAATAAGAATCTCTCCAGACTATTCACAACAACTTAAGAAAAATGTATTTGCTATGATTCGACAACTAGGACCACCGACATTTTTCATCACTTTCTCTAGT
Source organism: Sequoia sempervirens (assembly GCA_007258455.2). NCBI lineage: Eukaryota > Viridiplantae > Streptophyta > Pinopsida > Cupressales > Cupressaceae > Sequoia > Sequoia sempervirens. The sequence goes on from VDFB02251709.1 coordinate 77,174, forward strand.
GCTGAGCAAAATTGGGATCCACTAATTCAAACATTACAAGAGCTGCACAATCTACTCCAATTAGCACAAAACCATCAAGAATCTAATCACCCAACACACATTGACAAATTTGAACTAATCAAGAAAGATCCTATCACCTGTGCACATTACTGTAAACATAGAATCAATGCAATAAAAAAATTGATACTTACAGATGACTCTTTCTTTGGAAATGTCATTGATTACTTCTCAGTCACTGAGTTCCAAAATCGAGGAAATGAACATGATCATTTCCTCATATGGGTTAAAAATGCACCAATCTACATAGAAAAATAACAACACAGACGTCATAGCTTTTGTTGATAAGTATATTACCTGTGACACTCAAAATTTGGAACCTCCTTTGGCAATGCTACACAAACACCATCATACAAAGAAATGCAAGAGATCAAGAAAACAACTTTGTAGGTACAATTTTCCTTTCCCACCAATGCAAAAGTCAACTATACTTTTACCAATAGTCCAAAAGACTGAAGCGATAACTACAAATGCCACTTATATCTTTTCAAAACTCCAAAAAGCAAAGTATGACGAAACATTCACTTTTCAAATGTTCTTAAAAGAATTAAACTTAAGTGACAATGAATACATTGAAGCTTTGAGCTCAACATTAAACAAGCCCACGCTTTTCTTACAAAGAAAACCATCACAAATATGGAACAATAGTTTTTCAAGAAAAATTCCAGATCTTTGGAAGGCTAATACAGATGCACAATTTGTCCTTAATGCATATGCTACTGCTATGTACTGTAGCTCATATATTGCAAAAGTAGACAAGTCAATGACATATGCATTCAAAAGAATACGTACAGACCACAAGCAAGACAATATTGATGCAATACGAATGGTGAGTAAACTTGGAAATGCCATGCTTAACTTGCAACAAATGTCATCACAGCAAGCTGCACATGTTGTTCTATCATTGCCATTAAATTACAGTTCAAGAAAATGTATATTCATTGATACGCGATCTGACAATGATCCTACATTTATACTCAAATCTGTTAAACAATTGAGCAATGAGCCAGATGAATCACAAAACGTTCTTGCAAAATCTATTATAGACTACTATTTAAAACGCCCTGAAACAATGGTGGACATATGTCTTGCAGAATTTGTTTCAAGATACAACAAATACGGTGCTAAGATTGAACCAAAGGCCAAACCCAATGTTATACGGTTTATCAATTTCAACAAACACTTTGATTTAGAGAATCATTGTAGAGAGCAATTGGTTCTCTATGTTCCATTTACCATTAATGAGCATACACTAAAACAAAACTTTGATTGTTGGGAACATGCATACATGCACCATGGACAAACCATTCAAACAAACAGTGCAAAGTTCGTCCACAGCCCAAACTCCGCATGGGGTGACATTGACAAAGCTATAAATGATCTTCAGTCTCTTGAAGAAGAAAAGCTCATTGACCTGCCAATGCAAGCAAAGCTTTCCCAGAAAGAACTATATGACATTCAAACAGACCTTCCAAACATAGGTCATTCTAACCCAAATACCACATACTCCAATGGATTTCAAATTACAAAGCACCCACAGATTATAGATAACAATGAATACTACAAGTTAAGATGAATGTTAAATAAAGAACAACAAGCAATTGTTAAGGATGTTCTCATAAAAAAGATGAAAAATCCACAAAATCCATTGCACTTGTTTTTTACTGGAGGAGCTAGAATAGGGAAGACTTTTACAGCAAAAGCCATCTACCAAGCTCTCATTCGCATGTATAGAAATTTGCCGACAACAACTGCATAAACCTAAGGGCTGAATCATATAGTTATATAGGGGATCTTACATTACATTCAAAGATTTCACATACTCTTTAATACATCGCACTCTACTGAACATCAAAGCATTTATCAGTGTCAAAGCACTATGATCAACGTGCATACTTCTTATAGACGAGATATCATTAGTTGGCTCAACATTTCTACGGTATATTGATAGAAGACTACGAGACATAATGCAAATGCCTACAACATACTTTGGGAACCTTGATACCATATTTTGTGGTGACCTTTACCAGGCACAACCTGTCCTTGATTCTGTGGTTTTTGATAATAGGCCTACTCCAATTGAGTTAATGCCTTATAGTTTCTGGAAAGACCACATAAAATGCTATTCATTGGTGACTACCATGAGACAAAAAGATGAAATATTTATTTCAATTCTTAATAGACTACGAGTAGGCATTCAGACAACTCATGACATAGACTATATCAACAAAATTTGCTTTCATCCTGTACCATTAGATCCATTGCTTCCACACCTTTTCTATAGGAGAGTAGACGTTCAAGCACATAACAACAAAATGCTATCAATCATTCCAACCCAAATGATTGTGCTAGATGCGATAGATGAAGTTAACGAGGACCTTAATGCAATACGAGTGTACAGTCACACAACAACACTTCCATCACAAATATGCTTGAAACCAAACATTCTTGTTGAGCTTTATGCAGGCAATTACAATGTTTAAGATGGCCTCGTCAACGGTTCAGATGGAATTTTTAAAGCATATACATCACAAAACAATATTGATATTGTTTGGATTAAATTTAATGACCCATCAATTGGACATCACCAGCACACAAAACTAGCACATTGCTATTCTACTATCATTGACAAAGACTGGGTGCCTATACAACGCATTGCTAGGCCAATCCAGAAAATAACAATAAACAAGAAAATTACAACTAGAAAACAATTCCCAGTACAAGTAGCATGTGCACGAACCATACATCGATCCCAAGGATTAACAATGGAGGCCTTAGCTTTTGATCCCATAGGCATTAGACAGCATGGACTAACCTATACAGCTCTGTCATGAACAAAATCAGTAGAATCATTGTTCCTGTTACAACCTTTAACTACAAAAAACTTCAACATTAAAGACAAAATACAACTAGAAATGTCTCGTCTTCAGACATGTGCACAATGGCAACTTGATAATTTGAACACATGTTCAAAAAACAAATCACATTTGCTCCTATGTACATTGAACACTCGTAGCTTGAAAGCACATGCAGAAGACATTGTCAATGACTATGGCATAATGCAATATGATATCTTGTGTCTCCAAGAAACACATATGCATCCCTTTGAGCTAAATACCTTGCTACAGAATTTTGATAGCTTCTCTGTACATAACATACATGGCATAGCAACTTTCACCAGGAAACATTTGCTCTTGTCAAAAACAGTACAACATGAAACTACAAATATTGAAGCTATCACATTAACAGTAATGCTATCTAACAATGAACTCAATGTTTGTAATATTTATGCAAGACCTGCAACTGCCATAGATGAAATAATTGCAATGTTGCAAATAATTATTGGGTCCACAAAT
>VDFB02251710.1:0-26864 GCA_007258455.2 Sequoia sempervirens
ATGCGAAGGTTTCATCTGCATTTGATAGGAATTATGTAAAAATCCTCTTGTTCATTTTACTTCATGCATGTGAGTTGACAGTGTGTTGCTTTGAGCTTTTCCGTATATTAAACTACTTTCCGTACTATCTATTTGATTTTTTTTGTTGAAATGCAAAGGTTTCATGTGTGTTTGATAGGTATTATGTAGAAATCCTCTTGGTCATTTTGCTTCATGCATGTGAGCCCTGAAGAGTTTGTATCTCTTTTATTGCTGCAAGGTGGTCCCATAAAGAGGGCTTTGGAACCAAAATTATGTCAACGTGTGCGATAATGAGAGCTTTTCAACAATGAGTCATAATGTGTTGCTTTGAGCTTTGCCGTTGTCATGAAAGCATAAAGGATAGAGGGATTTTGTTAAAAGTCGTGGTTGTTGTCCTCGTAGGCATAAATGCAAACAATGGGAGCATAAAGAATACAGTAGAAACCTTTTACCTGTCAGCAAGCATAAAAATTAAATGTCGTCGATGTCGTCGTTACTATTTTTGTATGTTGGGGTTATAAAAAACTATGTCAAAAATGTTGTCAAGTCCAAATTACAATGTTCCCATAGAGCAGTTAAGTAATATTGCTTTTCGCTTTTTATTCTGTTTGATACAAGAAATGCAAGTAGGGTTTCATAGTGCTTTAAGGCAATTGTATACTTTTATTATAAATTCGTATTTTAAACTACTTTTAGTATTGTTTATTCGAATTTCTTGTTGAAATGCGAAGGTTTCATCTTCGTTTGATAGGTATTATGTAGAAATCCTCATATGCATGTAGTAGAGTTTGCTGCAAGTGGTCCCATAAAGAGGGCTTTGGAACCAAAATTATGTCAACGTGTGCGATAATGAGAGCTTTTCAACAATGAGTCGAGAGTGTGTTGCTTTGAGCTTTTCCGTTGTCATGAAAGCATAAAGGATAGAGGGATTCTGTTAAAAGTCGTGGTTGTTGTCCTTGTAGTCATAAATGCAAACAATGGCAGCATAGAGAATGCAGTAGAAACCTTTTCCCTACCGGCAAGCATAAAAATTTTGTCAGATGTCGTTGTTACTGTTTGTGTATCTTGGGGTTATAAAAAACTATGCCAAAAATGTTGTAGAATCCAAATTACAATGTTCCCATAGAGCAGTTAAGTAATATTGCTTGATAGAACAGTTTTAGGCTTCATGCAAAAGAGCAGTCAAATTCATTGCTAGAAGATTTGTGGTCCAATAACCTGTCAGAATTAGCTTGTGTAGTTAATCTTGTTTGCATTTATACTTGTGTCTCTTGAACCTGGAAAAATGCTTGGTAGTGTTTAAAATGGTTTTTGCTATTAGTATCCATCGCAGTAGGAGTACTATATATTGCTATTCTTTTAGAAAAAACAAAGACATGGTTTTTGTTTTCTAATGAAAGCTTTTTACATGGTGCAATGCTTTTGGTTGCAAGAAAAGAGGTCGTGTAGCGGTCCAGCTGTGGCAAATTCTTCAAGCAAGTAGTACAAGGTGAGTTTCTAGAATGAACCTTCTCTTTTGTTTACAATTGCATATAGTAAACAGAGAAAAAGGTTAATTCAAGATTCTCACTATATTGATTGTACTTGTAATCATATTGTTGCTTTTTGTTACAAGGACAATCTTTGCAAATGGGTATTGTGAGTGGCATATGCATATGGTTCATAAAAATTAAGCATTTGAGGTTCAAAAGTAGATCTTCGTTTCAAAAAATTAACCTTTTCAAATTTTGAGAGTTTGATTCTGAATCCATATGCATGCTTTGATTAAAACTGCTGGCTAAAGATGCATAATTCATTAATTCAAAATCAATGCATTTAATGGCATCTGACTAGAGGCGAGGCTGTTTGTATTGCTAATTAGTCTTTGAATATTTAACAATTAAAAGAGATAAATAAGTATGATTATCCTTGGCCACATTTCACATTTTGGCCTTTCATTGTGCATCTTAAATAGAAATTGGGTTTTGCATTGTTGCAATGCATTTGGATACTTTGATTCTAAAATCATAGTTTAGATCATTCTAAGTGTTATCGATTCAAACCTTTCCTTGAAATACCAAGAATTCATCTGAATCTTGGAGGCAACGTACAATTGTCTATAATTATCCTTGGCCACATTTCACATTTTGATCTTTCAATCAAAGTCAATTAACAAAGTAGCAGTTAGACCTAAAGAAGGTTGAAGGACTATGCTGATAGAAAACCATATTTTCGACAATGGCTAGACAACTTGTTGAAATTGTTGTACAAACTTTAAAGCAAATGCATTTTCCCTTCTATTTACTTTCATTGTACATCTTAAATGGAACTTGGGTTTCACATTGTTGCAATGCATTTGGATACTTTGATTGTAAAGTCATAGTTTAGATCATTTTAAGTGTTATTGATTCAAATCTTTCCTTGAAATACGAAGGATTCATCTGAGTCTTGTAGGCAATGTACAGCTGTCCTATAGAGAGAGCTTTGGAACCAATGAGTTGTTATCAAGGATAGAGGAATACTGTCAAATATTGTGGTTATTGTCATCATAGGCACACATGCAAAATATGGAAGCATATAGAAAGCAAGTTAACTCTTCAATAATCCCATGAAACATAGTCTTTGTATGCATCCATGCATACAGGTTTGCATGTATATATGTGTGCATGTAATTATGTATATATGAATGCATGTATCTATGTTGCCATGTATGTATGTGTGTATATAACAGATTACTGTTGCATTTGCTTTAAATGCTTTTTTGTGGATGGCACCAGCTAGCCATCCAGTCATATTGTGGTTAAACAATTAAGAATAAGTGTTAAATAATTGAAGTAAAATGACCCCATTCAGTTAGCAGATCAAATTTTCTCAGCCCTTTACATGTTAACTGAGAGTTTTGAAGCTTTTGCTGTTCATTGGAAGTCTTACAAGCTTAAATGTCACAGTATATGTAGCATTTTACCAAATAGCTCTATCATTCATGATCATTTAGGCAAGTTCATATTTCCTTATTCATCCTTGTATTGTCCCATATCTAAATAATTAGGCAATTGCTAGTTAGCCTTTAAGTACCTAGTAATTCAAAGAAAGAAATGATTGCAATCAGCTTTGTGTGCATTTGAACTATTAATCAAAGGCAACTAACAAACTAGCCCTAGAAAACCATGTCCGTGTTAATGTGTTGAATACCATGTATTTGTGCATGGGTGTATATGAATACAATGAGTTGTGGTTTCTACCATTGTGTAACGCTTAGTATTACTTGTACAACCAAGCAATATGCAAGTAGAATTCATAGTTCATAGCATCCAAATACATTCAAGGATAGATACAAATCAAGGTTGTTAGCATCCTGATAAGGAAGATGATGAGATACATCCAATTAATGTATGTCACAACATCTTATAAACAATAATTCCTATCAAACGCAGATGAAACCTTCGCATTTCAACAAAAAAATTTGAATAAACAATACTAAAATTAGTTTAAAATACGAATTTATAATCAAAGTATACAATTGCCTTAAAGCACTATGAAACCCTACTTGGATTTCTTGTATCAGACAGACTAAAAAGCGAAAACCAATATTACTTAACTGCTCTATGGCAACATTGTAATTTGGATTCTACAACATTTCTTGACATAGTTTTTTACAACCCCAAGATACAAAAACAGTAACGATACATCTAACAGAATTTTTCTACTTGTCGGCAGGAAAAAGGTTTCCACTGTATTCTTTATGCTCTCATTGTTTTCATTTATGCCTATGAGGACAAAAACCACGACTTTTAATAGAATCCCTTTATCCTTTATGCTTTCATGACAACGGAAAAGCTCAAAGCAACACACTGTTGACTGATTGTTGAAAAGCTCTCATTATCACACATGTTGACATAATTTTGGTTCCAAAGTCCTCTTTATGGGACCACTTTGCAACAATTAGAAAAATACAAATTCTATAGGGCTCACATGCATGAAGTAAAATGAACAAGAGGATTTCTACATAATACCTATGAAACGCAGATGAAACCTTTGCATTTCAACAAGAAATTCGAATAGATAATACTAAAAGTAGTTTAATATACAGATTTATGCCTACGAGGACAGCAACCATGAATTTTAACAGAACCCCTCTATCCTTTATGCTTTGATGACAATGGAATAGCTAAAAGCAACACACTATCGACTTACATGCATGAAGTAAAAAAGTAGTTTAAAATACTGGTTTATGCCTATGAGGACAACAACCACAACTTTTAACAGAACCCCTCTACCCTTTATGCTTTGATGCCAACGGAAAAGCTCAAAGCAACACACTGTTCACTCATAGTTCAAAAGCTGTCATTATTGCACGTGTTTAGATGATTTTGGTTCCAAAGCCCTCTTTATGGGACCACTTTGCAATAGTCAATAATATATAGACTTTGCAGGGCTCACATGCATGAAGTAAAATGGACAAGAGGATTTCTACATAATACCTATCAAATGCAGATGAAACCTTTGCATTTCAACAAGAAGCTCGAATAAATAATACTAAAAGTAGCTTAAAATATGAATTTATAATCACAGTATAACAATGTCTTAAAGCACTAAGAAACCTTACTTCCATTGTTGTTTGCATGTACCTAGTTTAAACATTTAATTATTGGTTCTTGATAATGGAATGAAATGAACTTGGACAAATGGAAATAGAATGACCCCATGGAATTGGAACATCAGTGTTTGCATGCCTTTACCATGATAGCAGATTTGCGTGCATGAGACTTATGTGAATCTCAAATGTCATAGTGTATGGGTACATGTGTCAAGTAGCTTGTTCCCAGGTCTTGACTCTGCAGCAACAACATCTCCTGTTACTACACAGATCTGCAAAATAACAAAAAATGAAACGCTCAAAGTAATCAGAATTCATCTCTAGTCACTAAAATCTATATTGCATGATAAACAAGCAAGAACCTTTGAGTAGATGAAGGTCATGAACATTGAACCAATAGTAGGACAGTCACCACAACATTTAAGTAAACCTATGGTGTAGACTCCCTTTTCCATTATCAATTTTATTCCCAATTTCATCCATGAAGAACTTTGTCAACCTCTAGATCCTACTATTAGCCATTGCTTTGATCCATGACTTCCATTTCTTTCATCAATGAATTCCATATCTTTGATCCATGAAGAACTTCTTTAGCCTGTGCATCCATGTATTCTATATCTTTGAGGATATTCTTCATGGATGACATTGGGAATACATTTGATAATGGAAAAGAGAGTGTTGAGCATAGGTTTCCTTAAATGTTGTGGTGACTGTGATACTATTAGTTCAACGTTCATGACCTTTATCTACTAAAAAGTTCTTGCTCATTCATACCTTGGTAATTAAACCTGTGATATTGTATTGCATATGTCTCATGTTCTTCACCTTGAAATGTCCATACTGAAATACAGTAATAGAAAGTAATAAAGTAATTATAGCAATACAAAATAATTCCAATAAAAACTAATCAAGAGTAATACAAAATACTTTACAACACGTTGTGTGTTACAACTGTCAGTGAGTTGTTGTTTTTACAACACCATGTGTTTTACAATCTACAGTTTAACAAAACAGTAGTCAAGAATTAAACAAAAATAGATAATGGAAACTCAAATTCAATGTTTTAGTTTCCATTTCTCATTTAACAAGTCTTTCAACATCCTAATCAGATACACTCTTTACATTTTATTTCTTTACTTTTCTGCCCTCATTCGAATGGCAGGGGAACCATACGTGAAGCCACTGAATAACCCTTCCATGATTTGATGGAGCTGGTGTGAGGTGATTTCATGAAAGCTCAAGTGTCATAGTATATGTGGCGTAGCAGCTAATAAGTCCATCTTACATTGTGCTGATGACAATTTAATTTGTCTCATGTGTCTCCGAACCATTAATCAAAGTCAATTAACAAACAAGTCAATCTTGCACTTGACTCATGCAAATTAAGTCAATTCTATCATTAATCATAGTGATAGCAAACAAATGCTTGTTAGATGATCTCATTGTTGAAACCCTACTTGCATTTTCTAGTTGCATGTACCTGGTGTAAACATTTAATTATTGGTTCTTGATAATGGAATGAAATGAACTTGAACAAATGGAAATAAAATGGTCCCATGGAATTGGAACATCTATGTTTACATGGCTTTAGCATGATAACAGATTTGTGTGCATGAGACTTATTTGAAACTCAAGTGTCATACTGAATGTGGCATATTAGCTAGTTGGCTTAACATGATAGCTTTCAAACAAGTTAATTCAGTGAGCAATCAATCTAGTTTGCTGATGAATTAATTGTGTTCCACGGTTGGTCATAGCCAATTATTGGAAAAGCTGTAAATGCCATGGATGAAATAATATGGATAAAATTCTAGTTTCTGGTTTACTTGAAATGCAATGAAAAAACTACTATGAAGGCATAAGACAAGGTTGTGTAACATATTGCCATTCCTTTATCTAATTTCTTTGGACACAAATGCTTTACACATTTGATTGCAATAGTAACGTGTCTACGAAAATGGGAAAATAGAGACCATAATTCAGTACTTTTTAGCATGAGTATATATGTATCCTGATACATATAAGCTCAACCTGGCATTTACGAAAATAGTTGCTATGTACAGTGAAAGAGCTTATTAGTGTTACTATATGCGATTGCCATATAACAAAGTAAATTGGTACAAGGCTATAGTGGCACATCCAAAAAATACATGGACGCATGTATACGCAGTTGCATACAGGGATACGTAGAAGCTTAGATGAAAAGTTAATTATAGTTAATTATAAAACATCTTTGTACACCAAATCAATTAAACCAATCATGGCCATTCATATGCAAAAAAAAAAAGGAACTTCTTGAAAAGGCTTTATAGACAAGGAAGCAAACGCATTTGTAAACCGAAATTGCAAAATCTTTGGAAACATCTTCCTTTCTGTTCCTTATGCTACAAATATTCAACAACCTATAGCTGTCCATATTAATTGTATCTCTTCGTGTATGTTAAAGCCATCTGCTTATTCTATTGCTTTCGGTATTATTTCATGAAAGCTGAAATGTCATAGTATATGTGGCGTAAGAGCCAATAAGTCCATCTCACATTATGCTCATGACAATTTAATTTGTCTCATCTGTCCCTGAACCATTAATCAAAGTCAATTAACGAACAAGTCAATCTTACAGTTAGCTTGTGCAAATTAAGTCAATTCTATCTTTTACTCATTAATGAAATTAACTAATTAGTTTAACAAGATAGCTTTGAAACAAGTTAGGTCAGTAATGAATAAAGTTGTTTGACTGATGAGTCAATTGAGTTCAATAGTTAGTCATAGTGATAGCAAACAAATCCTTGTCTGATGATGTCATTGTTGAATTAGCTTGTGTGTCCCTGTCTGCACTTTTGCTATAGCTTGAAGCAATGATGCTTCATGGTTCAAGTATTAAGTGTAACTGGAAACCTTTCTTGACTTACATCCATTGATTTAAATCTGTTTCGAAACCATAATTGCAGTGGTTCTTTAAGCTCGATGCAAAACAGCAATATAGTTAAAATGCATCGCAAAAGCCTATAGAGAACCATGTTTGCACTATTAGTATCTATTACACCATCATCGTCATCCATTGCAATTATAATTTTGGAAGTTGTTTGCACAAATGTGTTTTCATGCATTGTGAAACCCAACTTGCATTTTTGGGATATAATGAAGCAAAATAGAAAAAAATAGCCATTTGTTGCCTTGAGTAACTTGTCTCTTGGTGTTCATTCAACGAGCACAAGAGCTTCTGCTCTGTCACTGTAAACGTCCCCTTTCTATTGATAAAAGCTGTCAGTTTTCTAGCCTATGTCTTTGCTTAAATTTATTTGTATATGTCATTTTCTTCTAGACTCCCATTTAAAAAGGAAACTCCATATTCTACTACCAAAGAAAATGCATTAACGTCAAAGGAGTTTGAAATTGAAGATAACAAACCTAATAGCACTCACTTGGATAAACTGTTTTTCTATAGTGACAATTTTATTGGCTCCTAGTGTCAAGGCAAGAATACTTATGCATTTGGTTGAAATGCTTTTATTAGTTCCTGCTGGTAGGCAGAAATACTTATGCATTTGCTTGGAATGCATTTAACTGACAGCATTCACCAATCACATTTCGCCACTTAACATATTGCTTATTTTTTTGTATAGTTTGAACTTGGAGAGCTATTTTATATATTGGAAAATTAGCATTTATCTATTTTTCTATTCGTCCGAGTAGCTTTATAAATCATTTTCCATTTTAGAAATTCGGGAAAATGCGAACGCATAAATTGATTAAATAAATTTAAGCAAAGGCATAGTTTAAAAGGTGGTGGCTAGAGGTACATAGTCCATGAATGCAGATTAAATGCATTAAAATATCAGGAAACTGCGAGCGCATAAATTGATCAATTAAAATTAAGCAAAGGCATAGTTTATCAAACTGGCATGTAGACGTACGTGATCCATGAATAAAAATTAAATGCATTGCACGGCATCTGGCTCGAGGTGAAGGCAGTGAAATCGCTTGGAGGCCACGCGTGGCTAGGGTACTTTGGTCATTTAATATAGAGTTAAGTTACTTGCTATGCATTTCTATTACTTTGCGTGTGTTGTTTTTTTGTGTTTTGTAAGCTCTTGTTCTGAGGAAGAGTTTGTAGCCACTAAGCAAGAGATGTTACGGTTGCAAGCCCCACACCTAGAAACGAGTTACTTGACATGATAATTTGTTACTCTCCACAGTTCCTTTCTATTCAAGTGCATCGTGGGGCTGTGTTTCATAGTGCTTTAGTTCACTATCACAATCACTTTCTGCTTAATGTGTTAGTGCATGTATGTATGTATGCATGTTTCTATGTGCATATGCATTTACCTATGTGCATATCTATGTAGACCTTTGTAGATGCATATATGCATGTATGCATCTGACTCTAGATATATCTATGCATATATGTATTTGTGCATACATGTATGTGTGTATAGGTGCATTTATGTGTATATGCATGTAATCATATGGATGCATATATGTTTATGTCCATAGATGCATTAATCTGTCTTTACATGGATGTATATGTACATATATATACATATGTATACATATATGTGTGTGTCGATATGTCTTTTCTACAAAACAGTTTACAGTGACAGGGCAAAGGTTGTCATGATTCCAAAAAAGGACACTTGCAGACAAGCTACTCCAGGCAATAAATAGTTTCTTTCATCAGTTTTCTTTTATTTTAATGTCCATAAGCACATTGGGTTTCATAGTGCTCAGCCTATGCTATTCTTCAGAGACTAGTCCCTTGGGCAAGCAATTGTCTTTTGTCCAACGTAGAATGTGACATCTTAACAATAACTTGGCACTTATGAGCTCTCTAAAGACTGTATATCTTCAATTACTGCAAAACTGTTCCATAGTGCAAGTTTTAGAGCCACTGTTCTGTTAGCATGTCCCATAATAGGACCTTATAAACAATATGAGGACAATGTGTTAAAAGCACTTTACAAACTGTCAGGCAAATGCAATTTACAGATATAAGCTTAAACTCCACAATTGCTTTCATCTCTCTCATTGTCATTAAAGCATAAAGCAAAGAGGATTTTTTCGCAACTTCTAATTTTTTTACTTTTACACGATAATTCACTTTATTAATTAATGAATCAAATTATCTTAATTAATTTATTTTCTTTTTCCTTTTGTCATTTCATATCTAATTAATTACATAACTGTTGAATAGTATTTATATACATAATAATTAAAACAAAGAAATAATTATAACTATCCTTGTGCACATTTGACCAATGAAACAAAGTCAATTAAAAGATCTAATTCCACTTATTCACTGATAGTATTGGCATGCAATTTCCTTGAAAAGTCTTGAAAAAGAGGATTACTCAGACACCAATAAGGATTCTGATTTGTAACATTTCTATCCAAATCATCTTCATTGAATAAGATGTTGTGGCATACATTAATTGGATGTATCTTATCATCTTTCTTATCAGGATGCCAACAACCTTGGTTTGTATTTCTCCTTGGGTGTATCTAAATGCCATGAGTTATGAATTCTACTTGCATGTGGCTTCATTGCACAAGTAATAGTAAGTGCTACATAATGGTACAAAATAAACTTATGCATATGGAAATGAAATGACCCCATTTAGTTAGAAAATCAATATTTATGTCGCTTTCACTATTAAGTGATAGCTAGTTTGGAATTAAACAATAGCTAAAAATTGTTTTTACCATAACTTAACAGTGCTAGCACAAGTCAGTGTTGTTTTTTGCCTTAGTATTGATTAGTTGTTGTGGCCTATTTACACTTTTTTAGGTGCTTAAGCAAATATGGGATCTATTCCATTGATTGCTCTTAAAGAGCTTATGCCACCATTGCAATAACAGAATTACCCTGGTGCATGCATATGCAAAAAAAATGTTCTATATTATAGGGTACACAAATAGCAACAAGTATTTAAAAATTAATAAAAATGCAATTTGTATTTTAAGAAACAAAAGTTCTAATTTGGATTGTTTCTCGTTCGAATGAATCTACATAAGAATTATGTTTTCTTTTTATGAATAACATAGTATATGTCACTCACTGTACTCATTTGTCTAATTTGTCCTTGTGACAGGGTTCAATGCTTTGAACTGTATTTAAACAATCACGCACAAACTACACTAGGAAAAATTGCTTGTCCCTATCACAATTTGTACATTTGTACAAGTATACTTGATCATTCGATAGCAGATTACAAGGTCAGTTTTCCAATTTGTCTTTTTGCTTTTCTTGAAATGCAATTGAAATTCTTCAATATAATAACTGCATAAAGTTCTTTTCCATGTATTCATTTTGTCATCTTGTATTCCTCATTTCTTTGAACATAAATGATTTAGAGGGTTGTTTCCATATATACAAATAGGAAAATGCATTATCCACAATTGCAATAGTAATTTGTCTTCGAGCAATAGAACAGGTTTTGCTTATGTGTTAGTATGTTATACTTCCTCTATACAATATCCATAGAATAGAATGAACTGCTAGCATATAATTTTTAAACCCTGTTTGCAGTTTCAAATAGCGTTTAGAGCCATAAGTCTTTGTTTTATGTCAACTGGTTTTTACCTATATGCATTTAAGGCAATTTTTTCATAGGACTGTTTATAGCTGTGGCAAGTTGCTATGCAGTTTGCAAGTTAACGTATGTTTAATCTTCCTGTTTTACAAATAAAAGCCTACAAAGTTAATTTCAAAAGCTGACATGGCACATGAGTACAATGAATGATGTACTACGTCACTCATAGACATGATGCAATATTTTTCCATGGTCTTGCTTACATGCAAAATGACATTAAGCACAATTTTTTTTTGCTCACATTGCCAATTTCACTATGTGCTTTAAACCTCTAAAGTAAAAGGAAACTGAGGAAAGAAGCTATTTATTGCCTCAAGTAACTCGTTTCTGGTTCTGGATACTGTAACTATAACAAAGTCTGCTTAATCACTATAAACTCTCCCAGAACAGAGACTTCTAGAATAGAAAAACAATATGCACAAAGTAATAGTGATGCTTAACAGCTGACTTAAGTCTATAGCTAATGGACAAAGCAGCCTGGCTATACATGTCCACCAAGCCATTCCAGTAGTTTCTCATCGACCCACATGCTATTTAATGCATTTGCTTTGCATGTATGCACTGTCTGGCTGCACCTCTGAGTTTCAATCTCTTTTTAAAATTATTTAATCAATCTATGCCTTCACTTTTGCTCAATGGACCTATGCCTTTGCATTTCCCTAAATTGTCTATACACAAATGATTTTAAAAGCTATTCCCACAAATAAGAAAAGCCATAGATCTTCTTTGATCAAACAATGCTTTTGCATTTCCCTGACTTTCTATAAACAGAAAAGATTTGTCAAACTATTCTCTACATGCCACCTAATTCATGTTTATCTGAATAGCTTTTAAAATCATTTGTTCTTTGAAAAAAAATCAGTCGCTTAGAAGTACATAGTAACAAAGGAATCCAATAACATAAAGCATTTAAATACCATAGACTGAGATTGACAATATGAGCAAAAAAGATTCTTGTCAACCAATTGTTGCATGTAGACAAAGCTACCTGAAAATATTGTTTTGTGTTTGTGGCACTAAAAGTATACATCATGCATTGTACTCATTTATCCACTTTGGCAATGTAACAGGAATAAGTACATACAATCCTGCTGGGGGACAATGGATAACAAGGTCAGGTTGAAGAATTAATACTATTTTCCCCTTGTGCTTCTATTTAATTGTTTGTTGTGTGGTATGTTGCGTAAGCTTCTGCTACTACTCAAGATCCATTTTCCAACATATATAGAGATTATTAACTTCCAAGATCCTCGACAACATGATTCATACTATCGAATGCTATTGAGTGAAAGCACATAGGCGACAATGTTAACGATTATAGATTTTGTAATCTAGATACTAGTGTTAAATGCTATTCATACCCAGCATTTGCTATACCCAAACACATTAGGTTACACGAAAAACAAAGAAAATGATAGACGTTGACACCTATGAATTAACAAAGCGCCCCCAAATATCAAACATTGACTACGTGCTTAAGAACGAGGGACTTTGCAGATTAAGTACTTTTGCATACAATGTTGGTGATTGTTTGTTTGACTCATTACAGCTATTGCTTAACAATCATTACACATCAATTCAATTACGAAATGGAGCTATAGATTACTTCTTGAATTGCCTTCAAAACAAGGACAAAGAAGCAATAAAATCATACAACTATGAACTAGACCCTGATACTCTATATACATTGCACAAAGTACATGATCCACAAACATACTTCCGCAGAATGCGATTATCTGCACAGCCACAAGCAGATTGCACAGAAAGTGGATTGTGGGGTGACCTATTTTGCATTCACTGGATATCCAAATGGTTGAATATACAAATCTCCCTTTGGTCAAGAACAACAGCAAGAAGGTACTTACAGTTCAATAGTTCTGACTACACAGAATCAGTCTCTATACTATTTCATGACATGAATTCTTTAAGTGGACACTTTGAACCATTGTTAGAAATTGAAACACAAAACATAAGTTCAAAACAGCCCATAAGTTCACATGAAATAAAAAAATTGTGCCCAAAGTATCCTCAAATATCAAACATTGACAATGTCCTTAGAGCTGAAGGCCTTTGTAGATTAAGCACATTTGCATACAATGTTGGTGATTGTTTGTTTGATTCGCTTCAAGTGCTACTTAACAACCAGTACACCTCAACTCAATTACGCAATGGAGCTATAGATTATTTCTTGGCTTGCTTTCAAAAAAAGGACAAAGAAGCAATTAAATCATATAACAATGAACTAAATCCTGGTACTCTATATACATTGCACAAAGTACATGATCAAGAAACATACTTCCGCAAGATGCGATTGTCCGCAAGCTCATGCAAAGACCATGGCGAACGTGGATTGTGGGGTGACTTGTTTTGCATTCACTGGATATCCAAATGGTTAAAAATACAGATAAGCCTCTGGTCATTGACAACATCAAGAAAGTACTTAGATTTCAATGATTCTGGATATACAAAATCAGTCTCTATACTGTTCCATGATACAAACCCTTTGGCTGGACATTTTGAGCCGCTTCTAAGTATCAAAGCCCAAAATCTAACTCGCCTATGCTCAACAAGCTTACACCAACTTAAAAAGTTGATCAGAAATCGTCCACAATACAAAAATACTTACTTGACCAAGCCACATGCTTTTCCTAAAAACAAGGAAAATTTGATACCATCTGTCATAGCAAACAATTTTAAACATAAATCAACAATAAGACTTAATCACCTGAAGAACTTGATTAGAAAAGAAAAACAAAAAAAAAGTGTACCTAGCAGCCCAAAGAAAAAAAAAACATTGACACCAATAGAAATTTATAAAACAGCAATACAAGATACACCAAAACACTCATGTGCAATTTGCCAAGTGCTCTGTTTGAACAAGGACATCAGGATTTTCAAAGAAAAACAAAAACAACTATACTGTGAGCTAGTACAATCAGATTCCTTACCATTCACAGATCTCATATGCAATGTATGCTACTTTGCATTGAAACAGTCCACTATTCCAAAGTATGCTACGCCACAGAAAATAAGAACTAACAGACCATTGTGCTATGTGCAAAACTTAACTCATCTAGAAGAACGACTTGTCTCACTTAGAATTGCATTTGCACAGATTTGGGAACTAGGGTTCAAAAGGTCTCAAATAGGCCTGACAGGTTCTATTATAAATGTCCCTGTTGACATGAACATTGTACAAAGAGCATTACCACAATCAATTAACAACACACAAACAATTGTTGTTTCATTGAAAAGACGCTTAAAATACAAAAATGCATTTCAAAAAGGCATGGTGCGCCCAAATGTCATCATGCAAGCTTTGACTCAATTAACAAGGACACCATTATACAAAATGCACAAAGTCCACATAAACCAAGATTGGCAAGAAGTTCTCCAATGCACTAAAGAAAACGAAGCCAATAGTCCACAAAATACAAGTGAAACAGAATCAGACAGTGAAATGGAAAATGAAAACCCATCAGAAACATTGATACATGGATTCACTGAGTCTAGAAGTATCCATAACATGGAGGACAAGATTATTGAAATTGCACCTGCAGAGCACAAGTATCCAATTGGAATATTTAAGGACATTTATGCTGAAGAAATGAATTTCCCAACTTTATTCTTTGGCAAGCCGCGTGATAATGACATTGTAAAAAACTTTACGTATCAGAAAATAATACGCTGGGAGCTCTTACAGTCACAAAGACAATTTGCATATCATACAACAAACATTTTTTTCAAAGCTATAAAGGTTCTAATACAACAAGTACTGTCCACAATGACAATAAGAATCCGCAAGGGCCAGTTAAAAGGGCGGAAGCTATTTGCGAAAGACGTTAAACACAAACCAAACCTAGAAAAAATTCTTAAATCAGATATTGGATACGTTGATTTCAAAAGAATAAGAATCTCTCCAGACTATTCACAACAACTTAAGAAAAATGTATTTGCTATGATTCGACAACTAGGACCACCGACATTTTTCATCACTTTCTCTAGTGCTGAGCAAAATTGGGATCCACTAATTCAAACATTACAAGAGCTGCACAATCTACACCAATTAGCACAAAACCGTCAAGAATCTAATCACCCAACACACATTGACAAATTTGAACTAATCAAGAAAGATCCTATCACTTGTGCACGTTACTATAAACATAGAATCAATGCAATTAAAAAATTGATACTTACAGATGACTCTTTCTTTGGAAATGTCATTGATTACTTCTCAGTCACTGAGTTCCAAAATCGAGGAAATGAACATGATCATTTCCTCATATGGGTTAAAAATGCACCAATCTACACAGAAAATAACAACACGGACGTCATAGCTTTTGTTGATAAGTATATTACCTGCGACACTCAAAATTTGGAACCTTCTTTGGCAATGCTACACAAACACCATCATACAAAGAAATGCAAGAGATCAAGAAAACAACTTTGTAGGTACAATTTTCCTTTCCCACCAATGCAAAAGTCAACTATACTTTTACCAATAGTCCAAAAGACTGAAGCGATAACTACAAATGCCACTTATATCTTTTCAAAACTCCAAAAAGCAAAGTATGACGAAACATTCACTTTTCAAATGTTCTTAAAAGAATTAAACTTAAGTGACAATGAATACATTGAAGCTTTGAGCTCAACATTAAACAAGCCCACGCTTTTCTTACAAAGAAAACCATCACAAATATGGAACAATAGTTTTTCAAGAAAAATTCCAGATCTTTGGAAGGCTAATACAGATGCACAATTTGTCCTTAATGCATATGCTGCTGCTATGTACTGTAGCTCATATATTGCAAAAGTAGACAAGTCAATGACATATGCATTCAAAAGAATACGTACAGACCACAAGCAAGACAATATTGATGCAATACGAATGGTGAGTAAACTTGGAAATGCCATGCTTAACTTGCAGCAAATGTCATCACAGCAAGCTGCACATATTGTTCTGTCATTGCCATTAAATTACAGTTCAAGAAAATGTATATTCATTGATACGCGATCTGACAATGATCGTACATTTATACTCAAATCTGTTAAACAATTGAGCAATGAGCCAGATGAATCACAAAACGTTCTTGCAAAATCTATTATAGACTACTATTTAAAATGCCCTGAAACAATGGTGGACATATGTCTTGCAGAATTTGTTTCAAGATACAACAAATACGGTGCTAAAATTGAACCAAAGGCCAAACCCAATGTTATACGGTTTATCAATTTCAACAAACACTTTGATTTAGAGAATCATTGTAGAGAGCAATTGGTTCTCTATGTTCCATTTACCATTAATGAGCATACACTAAAACAAAACTTTGATTGTTGGGAACATGCATACATGCACCATGGACAAACCATTCAAACAAACAGTGCAAAGTTCGTCCACAGCCCAAACTCCGCATGGGGTGACATTGACAAAGCTATAAATGATCTTCAGTCTCTTGAAGATGAAAAGCTCATTGACCTGCCAATGCAAGCAAAGCTTTCCCAGAAAGAACTATATGACATTCAAACAGACCTTCCAAACATAGGTCATTCTAACCCAAATACCACATACTCCAATGGATTTCAAATTACAAAGCACCCACAGATTATAGATAACAATGAATACTACAAGTTAAGACGAATGTTAAATAAAGAACAACAAGCAATTGTTAAGGATGTTCTCATAAAAAAGATGAAAAATCCACAAAAGCCATTGCACTTGTTTTTGACTGGAGGAGCTGGAACAGGAAAGACTTTTACAGCAAAAGCCATCTACCAAGCTCTCATTCGCATGTATAGCAATTCTGTTGACAATAATCCAGACAAACCCAAGGGCTTATTAACTGCATATACAGGTAAAGCAGCATATAACATAGGGGGATTCACATTACATTCAGCATTTCACATACCTTTTAATACATCAGAATTCCTGCCCCTGAACACTGAAGTACTTGACACTATGTCAAAGCACTATGATCAATTGCGCATACTTCTTATAGACGAGATATCATTAGTTGGCTCAACATTTCTACGGTATATTGATAGAAGACTACGGGACATAATGCAAATGCCTACAACATACTTTGGGAACCTTGATACCATATTTTGTGGTGACCTTTACCAGGCACAACCTGTCCTTGATTCTGTGGTTTTTGATAATAGGCCTACTCCAATTGAATTAATGCCTTATAGTTTCTGGAAAGACCACATAAAATGCTATTCATTGGTGACTACCATGAGACAAAAAGATGAAATATTTATTTCAATTCTTAATAGACTACGAGTAGGCATTCAGACAACTCATGACATAGACTATATCAACAAAATTTGCTTTCATCCTGTACCATTAGATCCATTGCTTCCGCACCTTTTCTATAGGAGAGTAGACGTTCAAGCACATAACAACAAAATGCTATCAATCATTCCAACCCAAATGGTTGTGCTAGATGCGATAGATGAAGTTAACGAGGACCTTAATGCAATACGAGTGTACAGTCACACAACGACACTTCCATCACAAATATGCTTGAAACCAAACATTCTTGTTGAGCTTTATGCAGGCAATTACAATGTTCAAGATGGCCTCGTCAATGGTTCAGATGGAATTTTTAAAGCATATACATCACAAAACAATATTGATATTGTTTGGATTAAATTTAATGACCCATCAATTGGACATCACCAGCGCACAAAACTAGCACATTGCTATTCTACTATCATTGACAAAGACTGGGTGCCTATACAACGCATTGCTAGGCCAATCCAGAAAATAACAATAAACAAGAAAATTACAACTAGAAAACAATTCCCAGTACAAGTAGCATGTGCACGAACCATACATCGATCCCAAGGATTAACAATGGAGGCCTTAGCTTTTGATCCCACAGGCATTAGACAGCATGGACTAACCTATACAGCTCTGTCACGAACAAAATCAGTAGAATCATTGTTCCTGTTACAACCTTTAACTACAAAAAACTTCAAAATTAAAGACAAAATACAACTAGAAATGTCTCGTCTTCAGACATGTGCACAATGGCAACTTGATAATCTAAACACATGTTCAAAAAACAAATCACATTTGCTCCTATGTACATTGAACACTCGTAGCTTGAAAGCACATGCAGAAGACATTGTCAATGACTATGACATAATGCAATCTGATATCTTATGTCTCCAAGAAACACATATGCATCCCTTTGAGCTAAATACCTTGCTGTAGAATTTTGATAGCTTCTCTGTACATAACATACATGGCATAGCAACTTTCACCAGGAAACATTTGCTCTTGTCAAAAATAGTACAACATGAAACTTCAAATATTGAAGCTATCACATTAACAGTAATGCTATCTAACAATGAACTCAATGTTTGTAATATTTATGCAAGACCTGCAACTGCCATAGATGAAGTAATTGCAATGTTGCAAATAATTATTGGGTCCACAAATTCAGAAAACATGTTGTACATTTTAGGCGATTTTAATGTTGACATGTCTTCAGAAAGCAGAGGCAAAAAAATGCTTCACAGTTATATGCAACAGAACAACATACAATTTATGTTGAACCAACAACACAGCATAGGCAATTCAGTCATTGACCACGTTTGGTCCAACACAGCTACAAATATATGCTCTACCTATATATCAGAAGCATATTGGACTGATCACAATCCAATTTTCCTAAAATTGCATGTTGCACAATAGACAAATTCAACTTTATAGAACTTATAGCCTTATATCACCTTTATGCATTGCAATGTCTTTTCCAATACTATATCCATTATTTGCAGGAGATCTATGGATGAAACTAAAAGGCAAGCAAAGCAAATACAAACCACACAAGAAGAATCAGTACAACGGTAAAGTGCCCATAGTATTATTCCTTCATACTCATTCGCCCAAATCACAAATATTCAAATAACATTGTTCCAATTCTTTGCAGAACACCAAAAGATGTATCAAAAAGACAAGCCAAACAGGTGCAAATTACACAAGAAGAATCAGCACAACGGTATAGTACTTCGTTCTACAGTGTACTGCCAGCTGCCCAAGTTGCTAATATAAAATTAGCATTTTACTGACATATCCTTGTTCCTTGTAGGACAAGAGTCAAGAAACCTAGAATTGTTTCAATTGAACAGCTAAATGCAAGAAGAGCTGGAGACACCTTCCAGGGTGATGTCCTTGTTGTCTACAAAGCAACATTGGATAAGGCCAACAAAACACGGGAAATGCTACGTGCTGATCTGACAGATCACAAAGCAGAAATGACAATCACGTTAAATGTTAGTGGAGACCTTGTCTATCAACATGAGCCTAAAATAGTCCCAGGATCAGCTATTTCAATATCAGATTTCCAAGTTGCACCTAGGACAGATTATGACAGAGGTGATTGTGATTGCATTTTGATTTTAACAGCCATAAGCAGCACTGAAAACATCCCCCGCCTCTGTCAAGAGTACAAATTCATCCCAAGTACAACTATCAGCCAATTGCTAACAACTGTAAATGAGTACCCAGCTGGCACAATAGCTGCACTGGTAGTTGGTGCCAGAAAAATGGGTACCCAATTTGCAATTGACATCAAAGATGGCCACACTGACATAGACAGGGCACAGGTATTTCAGTCTAGAGAACTTTTTACCTCTTCTTTCAGTTTCAAGCTTTAAATGTTCTGCAATCGTCTCTATAACAATTTCTAGGAACAAAATCTAATCGTCTCATTGAATTGCAGTTGCTATTACGGTCAACATATGAGCAACAATACTTTGCACTCGAAGACCAATTGCATACAAATAAAACACCTGCAATGCTTTTCAAGAATGTTGTAAGAAAAATATATCAAAGGAACACATTTCACACATGTAGATCAACATTCATCTGTACCTTGAATGACAAAAGAAGCTTGGAAAAACTCAACAACCTACTACATTCAACTTTCAAGGTAACAACATTCTTTTTTTAAAAAATCTAGTGCATCCAAACTTGTATTTTTGTCTCCTCTAACAATTTTGAACCATATTCTATAGGTTTCTGGTACTCTAAAAGCAGCAAATGCATTTTCCAATCCATTTCATGCATGTTGCCCAAAATGCAAATTCAAATTTGCTGCTTATGGCACACTCCAAGAAAAAACTGCTCACTGCAAACAGTGCAACTAGCAAGTCAATTATACATTTTGTTTACAACTTAAAACCACCATAACAACTTATGACAATCAAACAATTCAGTCTTCAATTGACCAGGCCACCATGCACCGTCTATTGCCCACACTGCAAAGGCTCAGCTATGAAGACTACATTAAGGACAAGTCAGCAATGATATTCATCCTACGGGACTTCAGTGCTGAAGGACATTTTAGCCTTGACCAAAACAATGCCATTGTTGAAGCCATTTGCATTAACAAATAGACAAGAAACATCACCAGAAGGTAATAAAGTCATTCATATGTAAACTTTTTTTCTTTTCAACCAGTACCTCAAATCACTATTCATACAAACTATGTTTCTAATACATAGGATTTTGTTGGCTTTACAGGAAACTAGGAATAGAGGAGCAGAGATTTACATTGTTCAGACTTTTACTTTTTCTCCTTTCCATGCTCCAAGACATTTCACTGGTTCTCACATGTTACAGACATCTTTGGTTTTAAAAAACTTTATTGCTATTATACATTTAGACACTTCTATAGGTTACTATGTTAAAGTATTCTAGAATATGGACATCTGAAACTCTAATTTTGTTTTTGCACCTATGAAGACAATGGTTCTCTATGTACATCTGACATATATGTTCAATAATTATTATCCCTCCATGTATAATGCCATTCAAACTATATAGTTTAAATGTTCCCTTTTGCATTCTGTCCTTCCTAGCTTTTCCAAAATTTGCTTTATGATTCTTACGCTTTCAAGAATTTATGGTGACCAGTTAGAAGTTATTATGGTTGCACACTCTAGACCCATTAACAAGTTACTTGAGACAGTAAATGGTTATTTTCCTTTGGCTTTTTTCCATTTTTTGCTGTTATTGCAACCAAGTCTCGCCCCTGCTTCTATGCATTGTACTTTATAGTCACTTTTCCATCATGTATTCTAATGTGTAGAGTACACTCCTGTATACACAAATCCATTTGTTGCTTTCACTGCATATATGCGTATTCACATGTATATATGCTTATATGTCCATATGCACATACACACATGTTCATGTGTCCATGTATTCATTTAAGCTTCTACGTATCCCTGTATGCAACTGTGTATACATGCGTCCATGTATTTATGGATCTGCCACTCTAGCCTTGTACCAATTTATTATGTTATATGGATAATGCATATAGTAACACTAATTAACACTAATTAACTGTTTCACTGTACATAGTAACTGTTTTCATGAATGCCAGATAAGCTTATGTGTATCAGGATACATATATACTGACACTAAAAACTACTGATTTATGATCTCTATTGTCCCATTTTCATAGACATGTTACTATTGCAATCAAGTGTGTAAAGCATTCATGTTCAAAGAAATTAGATACAGGAATGGCAATATGTTACACAACCTTGTCTTATGCCTTTATAGCAGTTTTTTCATTGCATTTCAAGAATACCAGAAACTAGAATTTTATTCATATTATTTCCATCTATGGCATTTACAGCTTTTCCAATAATTATTACAAGCCTAGCGTTCACTGTTGAATAGTTCTATTGTTCATGTGATGCCTACAACATTGTACCCTGGCCAAAGTACCCTGGACACACGTGGCCTCCAAGCGATTTCACTGCCTTCACCTTGAGCTAGATGCCATTCAATGCATTTAATTTAAATACATGTATCACGTACGTCTACCCACCAGTTTGATAAACTATGCCTTTGCTTAATTTTAATTGATCAATTTATGCGCTCGCAGTTTCCTGATATTTTAATGCATTTAATCTACATTCATGGACTACGTACCTCTAGCCGCTACCTTTTAAACTATGCCTTTGCTTAAATTTATTTAATCAATTTCTTTGACCACATTTCTTTGACAAGTTTTTTTGAACAATTCGCTTCCCCTCTATGCGTTTCCATATTTTGCATATGTGCCTATGAGCACATTAACCACAACAGGTCACAAAATTCCTTTATCCTGTATGCTTTCATCATAGCATGAAAGCTCAAAGCAATTGCAGATTCTAGGTTTTCAGAACAAGGCTTACAAAACACAAAAACAACACACACAAAGTAATAAAGATGCATAGCAAGTGGCTTAACTCTATATTAAATGGCCAAAGTACCCTGTCCATGCATGTTCACCAAGCAACACCAGCGCGTTCACCTCCAGCCAGATGTCATTTAATGCATTTACTTTGCATTCATGCATTGCGCTTACATTTTCCTGATATTTTAATGCATTTAATCTGCATTCATGGATTACGTACCTCTAGCCACCAACTTTTAAACTATGCCTTTGCTTAAATTTATTTAATCAATTTATGCGTTCGCATTTTCCTGAATTTTAAAAATGAAAATGATTTATAAAGCTACTCAGACGAATAGAAAAATAGATAAATGCTAATTTTCCAATATATAAAATAGCTCTCCAAATGCAAACTGTACCAAAAAAAAAAAGTAATATGTTCAATGGCAAAATGTGATTGGCCAATGCTGTCGGTTAAAAGCATTCCGGGCAAATGCATAGGCAAATTTAGAATACGTTCACAGGAAAGAGCTTTTGATTCTGAATCCATATGCATACTTTGATTCAAACTAGTGGATGAAGGTACATAATGCACTGATGCAAGCTCAATGCATTCAATGGCATCTGGCTAAAGGGAACGTTGTTTGCATTGCTAGTTACTCTTTGAATATATAACAAGGTTCAAGGAAAAAACTCTCATTACCACACATGTTGACATAATTTTCGTTCCAAACCTCTCTTTATGAGACCGCTTTGCAGTAATAAAAAAAATACAAACTTTACAAGCCTCACATGCAACCATGCATCTTGCTTGCAGTTACACTTCTACATGCATCCATGTGTACTGCAATACATGTATCTATGTGTGCATGTAGCCATGGATATAAGTATCTATGCAACTTCATATGCAATCCATGGATATTTCCATACATGTATATTTAAGCATTTATGTATCCTGCTATGCATCTATCTATCTATCCATGTAACTATGTTTCTATGTATTCTTCTACCTTTAGATGCATCCACGCATATATGTATGTCTTTACTACTTTCCAGATTAAAAAAAAACAACTTTGGAAACATCAACTTCCAGAATTAAATACCAATATGCACAGAGTCATCATATTACTCTAACTAGATGACTGTGAACTACATGTTACCTATGCAATCTAAATTCTAGAGATACATACCATCCTTATGCACCTATGCACAAATACATACTGTCTAACATATATACATAATTACATGTACACATATACACATGCAAACCTGTATACATGGATGCATACAAAGACTATGTTTCATGGGATTATTAAAGAGTTCAGTTGCTTTCTATATGGTTCCACACTTTGCATGTGTGCCTATGAGGACAATAATTACAGTATCCAGAACCAGAAACCAGTTACTTGAGGCAATAAATACTTTCTTTCCTCAGTTTTCTTTTACTTTACAGGTTTAAAGCACACAGTCAGATTAGCAATGTGAGCAAATATACTTTCTTTCCTCAGTTTTCTTTTACTTGCTCATTCCTTCCAAAGCTCTCTTTATAGCACAGTTGTGCATTGCCTCCAAGACTCACATGAATCCTTGGTATTTCAAGAAAAGATTCAATTGGATAACACTAAAAATGATCTAAACTATGATTTTATAATCAAAGTATCCAAATGCACTACAACAATCCGAAACCCAACTTCCATTTAACATGTACAATGACAATAAACAGAACGAAAAATGCATTTGCTTCAAAGTTTTTAAAGCAATTTCAAGAGATTGTCTAGCCATTGTCCAAAATATAGTTTTCTATTAGCATAGTCCTTCAACCTTCTTTAGGTCTGACTGCTACTTTGTTAATTCATTCTCATTGAAAAGTCAAAATGTGAAATGTTCCCAAGGATAATTATACTTTTTTATCTCTTTTAATTGTTATATATTCAAAGACTAATTAGCAATCCAAACAGCCTCCCCTCTAGTCAGATGCAATTCAATGCATTAATTTTGTATCAATGAACTGTGTACTTTCAGCCATTACTTTTAATCGAAGTATGCATATGGATTCAGAATCAAACTCTCAAAATAAATGCATATATAAATGTGTCTTTTTCTTCATTTCATAATGTATCTATGTATCCATAGGTGCAATTATGCATATATCGATTTGTGCATATATCTTGTTATCTCTTTATGCATCTGTCTATATATGTATGGCTGTATCTATGGGTACATGTATACCTTCATTTATGTATATATGCGCCTATGAATTGCATACACACATCCATGTATATATGCATCTATCAATAACTTGCATGGATACATGTATATATGCATCTATGGACTCATGTACCCATGTATATATGACAGCTCATTGGTTCCAAAGCTCTCTTTATAGGACAACTGTGCATTGCCTACAAGACTCAGATGAATCCTTCGTATTTCAAGAAGAGATTCGAATGGATAACACTTAAAATGATCTAAACTATGATTTTATAATCAAAGTATACAAATATATAAATGTGTCTTTTCCTCCATTTCATTATGTATCTATGTATCCATAGATGCAACCATGCATATAACGATTTATGCATATCTTGCCATCTCTACATGCATCTGTCTATATATGTATGACTATATCTATGGGTGCATGTATACATTGATTTATGCATATATGCACCTATGAATTGCATACACACATCCACCTATATATGTATCTATCGATATTTTGCATGGATACATGTATATATGCATGTGTGGACTGATGCATCCATGTATTGGTCTTTCTCTTTGTCTTTGGCCAAATGGCCCCTAATCGCCAAAGTATCCTAGCCGCCCATGGCCATCAAGCAATTCCAGCGCCTTCCCCACCACCCACATGCCATATAATGCATTTGCTTCAATTATTTTCACCCCTCCATGTGTTCGCATTTTCTTGATATTTCAATGCATTTAATTTGCATTCAAGGATCACGTATTTCTACTCGCCAGTTATATAAACTATGCCTTTGCTTAAATTTATTTAATCAATCTATGCAATCGCATTTTACTGATTTTCAATAACAACAATAATTTATAAAGCTATTCAGATAAATAGAAACAGCTAAATGCTAATTTTCCAATCTTGATTTATCAGAATACTGCTAGTTTTCCAATATAACAAAATTAAAAGTTATATGTTGACATACATTTATGCATATTGTCCATACATGCATATATGCATATATGACTTCATCCATATTTGCATATGTATATGAATACATCCTTCCATGTAACATACGCATTTGTACCTATATCCAAATATGCATACATCCATGTATACATGTGTTCATATGTCCATCTCTCCATGTAGTTCTGTTTTCAGTGTATACATGTGTCTGTTGATGCATCCATGCATATACCTGTGGTTAGCTTTACGTATTTATCTCTCCATGTATTTAATGTTCTCCACTCCATCAGCATTCACATGTTCTCTGTTTTTATGTTCTTCCATATTTATTTTTTCCATAGTGTATGCATAAGAACTTCCACTTTGTCTTCTGTTTTGACTCTTCTATCCATAAATATCATTATATTTTTATATCCACTCTTCTATTGTTGCATTTCGAGGAAGCTCAAGGATCTCACTACCTTGTTCAGTATGAAGGAGAGTGAGAAATGCAACATGGGTCTCTTTCCTGTGTTTATATTGACGGACTCAGCCCTATGATGATTTTTAAAAGCATAACCAATACCAAACTAGACATTCTTCCACCCCTTGTTACAAGAAATAATAACTTCATACCCTATTGATTCCATTTATTTCCATTTCCACCCTTGCACGTCCTTTCTTCTCAAATCAAATACATTTCAAAATCCAATTATTTGCTTCTGTTGCCTCATACCAATGTGTTGCGTTCCTTTTTTCACTAAATCCAACACTCTCATTGAAATTTTCATTTCTTCCATTTAATTGTAAGCATATAACTTGCAAACGATAAATTCATACCATTTACATTCACATTCATTCTCATATCCACCATCCCATATCCTTGCCTCCCATGTCAAATACTTTTCATAACTTATTCATATACCTTATTTGCATCTCACCCTTTTCTCAATTCACTCCCTTTGTTCCACTCGCATAACTCATTCTTCTTTTTAACATTCACATATCTTTATCTATCTACACCTCAAATATACCTTCATCCATCACAACAAAATTCACACCATACCAAACAAAGAAAAAGATGAAGAAAATATCAAGGTTATGCAAATAAACACTGAGGGCTTCAAAAATAACACTCATAACATATAGTTCTATTCAAGAGTTATTTTCATAATGCCTTTTGTAAACCTTGTTTATTATAGATCCCTAAAAGCGTGTATAACAGTTTCTTCAAGCCTATAATGTGTAATCAGATTTAACAAATATTGCTTTTCGCTTTTTACTCTGTCCGATGCAACAAATCCAAGTAGAGTTTCATAGTGCTTTAAGGCAATTGTATACTTTGATTATAAATTCAT
>VDFB02251711.1:0-27472 GCA_007258455.2 Sequoia sempervirens
GCTATTAGCCATTACTTTGATCCATGATTTCCATTTCTTTCATCAATGAACTGTATATCTTTGATCCATGAAGAACTTCTTTAGCCTGTGCATCCATGTATTCTATATCTTTGAGGATATTCTTCATGGATGACATTGGGAATACAATTG
Organism: Sequoia sempervirens; assembly: GCA_007258455.2. Taxonomy (NCBI): domain Eukaryota; kingdom Viridiplantae; phylum Streptophyta; class Pinopsida; order Cupressales; family Cupressaceae; genus Sequoia; species Sequoia sempervirens. The sequence goes on from VDFB02251711.1 coordinate 151, forward strand.
ATAATGGAAAAGAGAGTGTTGAGCATAGGTTTCCTTAAATATTGTGGTGACTGTGATACTATTAGTTCAACGTTCATGACCTTTATCTACTAAAAAGTTCTTGCTCATTCATACCTTGGTAATTAAACTTGTGATATTGCATTGCATATGTCTCATGTTCTTCACCTTGAAATGTCCATACTGAAATACAATAATAGAAAGTAATAAAGTAATTATAGCAATACAAAATAATTCCAATAAAAAACTAATCAAGAGTAATACAAAATACTTTACAACACGTTGTGTGTTACAACTGTCAGTGAGTTGTTTTTACAACACCATGTGTTTTACAATCTACAGTTTAATAAAACAGTAGTCAAGAAGTAAACAAAAATAGATAATGGAAACTCAAATTCAATGTTTTAGTTTCCATTTCTCATTTAACAAGTCTTTCAACATCCTAATCAGATTCACTCTTTACATTTTATTCCTTTACTTTTCTGCTCTCATTCGAATGGCAGGGGGACCATACGTGAAGCCACTGAATAACCCTTCCATGATTTGATGGAGCTGGTGTGAGGTGATTTCATGAAAGCTCAAGTGTCATAGTATATGTGGCGTAGCAGCTAATAAGTCCATCTTACATTGTGCTGATGACAATTTAATTTGTCTCATGTGTCTCTGAACCATTAATCAAAGTCAATTAACAAACAAGTCAATCTTGCACTTGACTCATGCAAATTAAGTCAATTCTATCATTAATCATAGTGATAGCAAACAAATGCTTGTTAGATGATCTCATTGTTGAAACCCTACTTGCATTTTCTAGTTGCATGTACCTGGTGTAAACATTTAATTATTGGTTCTTGATAATGGAATGAAATGAACTTGAACAAATGGAAATAAAATGGTCCCATGGAATTGGAACATCTATGTTTACATGGCTTTAGCATGATAACAGATTTGTGTGCATAGGACTTATTTGAAACTCAAATGTCATACTGAATGTGGCAAATTAGCTAGTTGGCTTAACTCGATAGCTTTCAAACAAGTTAATTTAGTGAGCAATCAATCTAGTTTGCTGGTGAATTAATTGTGTTCCATGATTGGTCATAGCCAATTATTGGAAAGGCTGTAAATGCCATGGATGAAATAATATGAATAAAATTCTGGTTTCTGGTTTACTTGAAATGCAATGAAAAAACTACTATGAAAACATAAGACAAGGTTGTGTAACATATTGCCATTCATTTATCTAATTTCTTTGGACACAAATGCTTTACACATTTAATTGCAATAGTAACGTGTCTACGAAAATGGGAAAATAGAGACCATAATTCAGTAGTTTTTAGCGTGAGTATATATGTATCCTGATACATATAAGCTCAACCTAGCATTTACGAAAACAGTTGCTATGTACAGTGAAAGAGCTTATTAGTGTTACTATATGCGATAGCCATATAACAAAGTAAATTGGTACAAGGCTATAGTGGCATATCCAAAAAATACATGGACGCATGTATACGCAGTTGCATACAGGGATACGTAAAAGCTTAGATGAAAAGTTAATTATAGTTAATTATAAAACATCTCTGTACACCAAATCAATTAAACCAATCATGGCCATTCGTATGCAAAAAAAAAAAGGAACTTCTTGAAAAGGCTTTATAGACAAGGAAGCAAACGCATTTGTAAACCGAAATTGCAAAATCTTTGGAAACATCTTCCTTTCTGTTCCTTATGCTACAAATATTCAACAACCTATAGTTGTCCATATTAATTGTATCTCTTCGTGTATGTTAAAGCCATCTGCTTATTCTATTGCTTTCGGTATTATTTCATGAAAGCTGAAATGTCATAGTATATGTGGCGTAAGAGCCAATAAGTCCATCTCACATTATGCTCATGACAATTTAATTTGTCTCATCTGTCCCTGAACCATTAATCAAAGTCAATTAACGAACAAGTCAATCTTACAGTTAGCTTGTGCAAATTAATTCAATTCTATCTTTTACTCATTAATGAAATTAACTAATTAGTTTAACAAGATAGCTTTGAAACAAGTTAGGTCAGTAATGAATAAAGTTGTTTGACTGATGAGTCAATTGAGTTCAATAGTTAGTCATAGTGATAGCAAACAAATCCTTGTCTGATGATGTCATTGTTGAATTAGCTTGTGTGTCCCTGTCTGCACTTTTGCTATAGCTTGAAGCAATGATGCTTCACGGTTCAAGTATTAAGTGTAACTGGAAACCTTTCTTGACTTACATCCATTGATTTAAATCTGTTTCGAAACCATAATTGCAGTGGTTCTTTAAGCTCGATGCAAAACAGCAATATAGTTAAAATGCATCGCAAAAGCCTATAGAGAACCATGTTTGCACTATTAGTATCTATTACACCATCATCGTCATCCATTGCAATTATAATTTTGGCAGTTGTTTGCACAAATGTGTTTTCATGCATTGTGAAACCCAACTTGCATTTTTGGGATATAATGAAGCAAAATAGATAAAAATAGCCATTTGTTGCCTTGAGTAGCTTGTCTCTTGGTGTTCATTCAATGAGCACAAGAGCTTCTGCTCTATCACTGTAAACGTCCCCTTTCTATTGATAAAAGCTATCAGTTTTCTAGCCTATGTCTTTGCTTAAATTTATTTGTATATGTCATTTTCTTCCAGACTCCCATTTAAAAAAGGAAACTCCATATTCTACTACCAAAGAAAATGCATTAACGTCAAAGGAGTTTGAAATTGAAGATAACAAACCTAATAGCACTCACTTGGATAAACTATTTTTCTATAGTGACAATTTTATTGGCTCCTAGTGTCAAGGCAAGAATACTTATGCATTTGGTTGAAATGCTTTTATTAGTTCCTGCTGGTAGGCAGAAATACTTATGCATTTGCTTGGAATGCATTTAACTGACAGCATTCACCAATCACATTTCGCCACTTAACATATTGCTTATTTTTTTGTATAGTTTGAACTTGGAGAGCTATTTTATATATTGGAAAATTAGCATTTATCTATTTTTCTATTCGTCCGAGTAGCTTTATAAATCATTTTCATTTTAAACATTCGGGAAAATGCGAACGCATAAATTGATTAAATAAATTTAAGCAAAGGCATAGTTTAAAAGGTGGTGGCTAGAGGTACATAATCCATGAATGCAGATTAAATGCATTAAAATAACAGGAAACAGTGAGCGCATAAATTGATTAATTAAAATTAAGCAACGACAGTTTATCAAACTGGCGGGTAGACGTACGTGATGCATGAAAAAAAATTTAAATGCATTGAATGGCATTTGGCTCGAGGTGAAGGCAGTGGAGTCGCTTGGAGGCCACGCATGGCCAGGGTACTTTGGTCATTTAATATAGAGTTGAGTTACTTGGTATGCATTTCCATTACTTTGCGTGTGTTGTTTTTTTGTGTTTTGTAAGCTCTTGTTCTGAGGAAGAGTTTGTAGACACTAAGCAAGAGATGTTACGGTTGCAAGCCCCACACTTAGAAACGAGTTACTTGACATGATAATTTGTTACTCTCCACAGTTCCTTTCTATTCAAGTGCATCATGGGGCTGTGTTTCATAGTGCTTTAGTTCACTATCACAATCACTTTCTACTTAATGTGTCAGTGCATGTATGTATGTATGCATGTTTCTATGTGCATATGCATTTACCTATGTGCATATCTATGTAGACCTTTGTAGATGCATATATGCATGTATGCATCTGACTCTAGATATATCTATGCATATATGTATTTATGCATATATGTATGTGTGTATAGGTGCATTTATGTGTATATGCATGTAATCATATGGATGCATATATGTTTATGTCCATAGATGCATTAATCTGTCTTTACATGGATGTATCTGTACATATATATACATATGTATACATATATGTGTGTGTCGATATGTCTTTTCTACAAAACAATTTACAATGACAGGGCAAAGGTTGTCATGATTCCAAAAAAGGACACTTGCAGACAAGCTACTCCAGGCAATAAATAGTTTCTTTCATCAGTTTTCTTTTATTTTAATGTCCATAAGCACATTGGGTTTCATAGTGCTCAGCCTATGCTATTATTCAGAGACTAGTCCCTTGGGCAAGCAATTGTCTTTTGTCCAACGTAGAATGTGACATCTTAACAATAACTTGGCACTTATGAGCTCTCTAAAGACTGTATATCTTCAATTACTGCAAAATTGTTCCATAGTGCAAGTTTTAGAGCCACTGTTCTGTTAGCATGTCCCATAATAGGACCTTATAAACAATATGAGGACAATGTGTTAAAAGCACTTTACAAACTGTCAGGAAAATGCAATTTACAGATATAAGCTTAAACTCCACAATTGCTTTCATCTCTCTCGTTGTCATTAAAGCATAAAGCAAAGAGGATTTTTCGTAACTTCTAATTTTTGTACTTTTACACGATAATTCACTTTATTAATTAATCAATCAAATTATCTTAATTAATTAATTTTCTTTTTCCTTTTGTCATTTCATATCTAATTAATTAGATAACTATTGAATAGTATTTATATACATAATAATTAAAACAAAGAAATAATTATAACTATCCTTGTGCACATTTGACCAATCAAACAAAGTCAATTAAAAGATCTAATTCCACTTATTCACTGATAGTATTGGCATGGAATTTCCTTGAAAAGTCTTGAAAAAGAAGATTACTCAGACACCAATAAGGATTCTGATTTGTAACATTTCTATCCAAATCATCTTCATTGAATAAGATGTTGTGGCATACATTAATTGGATGTATCGCATCATCTTTCTTATCAGGATGCCAACAACCTTGGTTTGTATTTCTCCTTGGGTGTATCTAAATGCCATGAGTTATGAATTCTACTTGCATGTGGCTTCATTGCACAAGTAATAGTAAGTGCTACATAATGGTACAAAATAAACTTATGCATATGGAAATGAAATGACCCCATTTAGTTAGAAAATCAATATTTACGTCGCTTTCACTATTAAGTGATAGCTAGTTTGGAATTAAACAATAGCTAGAAATTGTTTTTACCATAACTTAACAGTTCTAGCACAAGTCTGTGTTGTTTTTTGCCTTAGTATTGATTAGTTGTTGTGGCCTATTTACACTTTTTTAGGTGCTTAAGCAAATATGGGATCTATTCCATTGATTGCTCTTAAAGAGCTTATGCCACCATTGCAATAACATAATTACCTTGGTGCATGCATATGCAAAAAAAATGTTCTATATTATAGGGTACACAAATAGCAACAAGTATTTAAAAATTAATAAAAATGCAATTTGTATTTTAAGAAACAAAAGTTCTAATTTGGATTGTTTCTCGTTCGAATGAATCTACATAAGAATTATGTTTTCTTTTTATGAATAACATAGTATATGTCACTCACTGTACTCATTTGTCTAATTTGTCCTTGTGACAGGGTTCAATGCTTTGAACTGTATTTAAACAATCACGCACAAACTACACTAGGAAAAATTGCTTGTCCCTATCACAATTTGTACATTTGTACAAGTATACTTGATCATTCGATAGCAGATTACAAGGTCAGTTTTCCAATTTGTCTTTTTACTTTTCTTGAAATGCAATTGAAATTCTTCAATATAATAACTGCATAAAGTTCTTTTCCATGTATTCATTTTTTCATCTTGTATTCCTCATTTCTTTGAACATAAATGATTTAGAGGGTTGTTTCCATATATACAAATAGGAAAATGCATTATCCACAATTGCAATAGTAATTTGTCTTCGAGCAATAGAACAGGTTTTGCTTATGTGTTAGTATGTTATACTTCCTCTATACAATATCCATAAAATAGAATGAACTGCTAGCATATAATTCTTAAACCCTGTTTGCAGTTTCAAATAGCGTTTAGAGCCATAAGTCTTTGTTTTATGTCAACTGGTTTTTACCTATATGCATTTAAGGCAATTTTTTTCATAGGACTGTTTATAGCTGTGGCAAGTTGCTATGCAGTTTGCAAGTTAACGTATGTTTAATCTTCCTGTTTTACAAATAAAAGCCTACAAAGTTAATTTCAAAAGCTGACATGGCATATGAGTACAATGAATGATGTACTACGTCACTCATAGACATGATGCAATATTTTTCCATGTTCTTGCTTACATGCAAAATGACATTAAGCACAATTTTTTTTTGCTCACATTGCCAATTTCACTATGTGCTTTAAACCTCTAAAGTAAAAGGAAACTGAGGAAAGAAGCTATTTATTGCCTCAAGTAACTCGTTTCTGGTTCTGGATACTGTAACTATAACAAAGTCTGCTTAATCACTATAAACTCTCCCAGAATAGAGACTTCTAGAATAGAAAAACAATATGCACAAAGTAATAGTGATGCTTAACAGCTGACTTAAGTCTATAGCTAATGGACAAAGCAGCCTGGCTATACATGTCCACCAAGCCATTCCAGTAGTTTCTCATCGACCCACATGCTATTTAATGCATTTGCTTTGCATGTATGCACTGTCTGGCTGCACCTCTGAGTTTCAATCTCTTTTTAAAATTATTTAATCAATCTATGCCTTCACTTTTGCTCAATGGACCTATGCCTTTGCATTTCCCTAAATTGTCTATACACAAATGATTTTAAAAGCTATTCCCACAAATAAGAAAAGCCATAGATCTTCTTTGATCAAACAATGCTTTTGCATTTCCCTGACTTTCTATAAACAGAAAAGATTTGTCAAACTATTCTCTACATGCCACCTAATTCATGTTTATCTGAATAGCTTTTAAAATCATTTGTTCTTTGAAAAAAAATCAGTCGCTTAGAAGTACATAGTAACAAAGGAATCCAATAACATAAAGCATTTAAATACCATAGACTGAGATTGACAATATGAGCAAAAAAGATTCTTGTCAACCAATTGTTGCATGTAGACAAAGCTACCTGAAAATATTGTTTTGTGTTTGTGGCACTAAAAGTATACATCATGCATTGTACTCATTTATCCACTTTGGCAATGTAACAGGAATAAGTACATACAATCCTGCTGGGGGACAATGGATAACAAGGTCAGGTTGAAGAATTAATACTATTTTCCCCTTGTGCTTCTATTTAATTGTTTTATGTGTGGTATGTTGCGTAAGCTTCTGCTACTACTCAAGATCCATTTTCCAACATATATAGAGATTATTAACTTCCAAGATCCTCGACAACATGATTCATACTATCGAATGCTATTGAGTGAAAGCACATAGGCGACAATGTTAACGATTATAGATTTTGTAATCTAGATACTAGTGTTAAATGCTATTCATACCCAGCATTTGCTATACCCAAACACATTAGGTTACACGAAAAACAAAGAAAATGATAGACGTTGACACCTATGAATTAACTAAGCGCCCCCAAATATCAAACATTGACTACGTGCTTAAGAGCGAGGGACTTTGTAGATTGAGTACTTTTGCATACAATGTTGGTGATTGTTTGTTTGACTCATTACAACTATTGCTTAACAATCATTACACATCAATTCAATTACGAAATGGAGCTATAGATTACTTCTTGAATTGCCTTAAAAACAAGGACAAAGAAGCAATAAAATCATACAACTATGAACTAGACCCTGATACTCTATATACATTGCACAAAGTACATGATCCACAAACATACTTCCACAGAATGCGGTTATCTGCACAGCCACAAGCTGATTGCATAGAAAGTGGATTGTGGGGTGACCTATTTTGCATTCACTGGATATCCAAATGGTTGAATATACAAATCTCCCTTTGGTCAAGAACAACAGCAAGAAGGTACTTACAGTTCAATAGTTCTGACTACACAGAATCAGTCTCTATACTATTTCATGACATGAATTATTTAAGTGGACACTTTGAACCATTGTTAGAAATTGAAACACAAAACATAAGTTCAAAACAGCCCATAAGTTCACATGAAATAAAAAAATTGTGCCCAAAGTATCCTCAAATATCAAACATTGACAATGTCCTTAGAGCTGAAGGCCTTTGTAGATTAAGCACATTTGCATACAATGTTGGCAATTGTTTGTTTGATTTGCTTCAAGTGCTACTTAACAACCGGTACACCTCAACTCAATTACGCAATGGAGCTATAGATTATTTCCTAGCTTACTTTCAAAAAAAGGACAAAGAAGCAATTAAATCATATAACAATGAACTAAATCCTAGTACTCTATATACATTGCACAAAGTACATGATCAAGAAACATACTTCCGCAAGATGCGATTGTCTGCAAGCTCATGCATAGACCATGGAGAACGTGGATTGTGGGGTGACTTGTTTTGCATTCACTGGATATCCAAATGGTTAAAAATACAAATAAGCCTCTGGTCATTGACAACATCAAGAAAGTACTTAGATTTCAATGATTCTGGATATACAAAATCAGTCTCTATACTGTTCCATGATACAAACCCTTTGGCTGGACATTTTGAGCCGCTTCTAAGTATCAAAGCCCAAAATCTAACTCGCCTATGCTCAACAAGCTTACTCCAACTTAAAAATTTGATCAGAAATCGTCCACAATACAAAAATACTTACTTGACCAAGCCACATGCTTTGCCTAAAAACAAGGAAAATTTGATACCATTTGTCATAGCAAACAATTTTAAACATAAATCAACAATAAGACTTAATCATCTGAAGAACTTGATTAGAAAAGAAAAACAAAAAGAAAGTGTACCTAGCAGCCCAAAGAAAAAAAAACATTGACACCAATAGAAATTTATAAAACAACAATACAAGATACACCAAAAAAAACATGTGCAGTTTGCCAAGTGCTCTGTTTGAACAAGGACATCAGGATTTTCAAAGAAAAACAAAAACAACTATACTGTGAGCTAGTACAATCAGATTCCTTACCATTCATAGATCTCATATGCAATGTATGCTACTTTGCATTGAAACAGTCCACTATTCCAAAGTATGCTACGCCACAGAAAATAAGAACTAACAGACCATTGTGCTATGTGCAAAACTTAACTCATCTAGAAGAATGACTTGTCTCACTTAGAATTGCATTTGCACAGATTTGGGAACTAGGGTTCAAAAGGTCTCAAATAGGCCTAACAGGTTCTATTATAAATGTTCCTATTGACATGAACATTGTACAAAGAGCATTACCACAATCAATTAACAACACACAAACAATTGTTGTTTCATTGAAAAGGCACTTACAATACAAGAATGCATTTCAAAAAGGCATGGTGTGCCCAAATGTCATCATGCAAACTTTGACTCAATTAACAAGGACACCATTATACAAAATGCACAAAGTCCACATAAACCAAGATTGGCAAGAAGTTCTCCAATGCACTAAGGAAAATGAAGCCAATAGTCCACAAAATACAAGCGAAACAAAATCAGACAGTGAAATGGAAAATGAAAACCCATCAGAAACATTGATACATGGATTCACTGAGTCTAGAAGTATCCATAACATGGAGGACAAGATTATTGAAATTGCACCTGCAGAGCACAAGTATCCAATTGGAATATTTAAGGACATTTATGCTGAAGAAATGAATTTCCCAACTTTATTCTTTGGCAAGCCACGTGATAATGACATTGTAAAAAACTTTACGTATCAAAAAATAATACGCTGGGAGCTCTTACAGTCACAAAGACAATTTGCATATCATACAACAAACATTTTTTTCAAAGCTATAAAGGTTCTAATACAACAAGTACTGTCCACAATGACAATAAGAATCTGCAAGGGCCAGTTAAAAGGGCGGAAGCTATTTGCGAAAGACGTTAAAAACAAACCAAACCTAGAAAAAATTCTTAAATCAGATATTGGATACGTTGATTTCAAAATAATAAGAATCTCTCCATACTATTCACAACAACTTAAGAAAAATGTATTTGCTATGATTCGACAACTAGGACCACCGACATTTTTCATCACTTTCTCTAGTGCTGAGCAAAATTGGGATCCACTAATTCAAACATTACAAGAGCTGCACAATCTACACCAATTAGCACAAAACCATCAAGAATCTAATCACCCAACACACATTGAAAAATTTGAACTAATCAAGAAAGATCCTATCACTTGTGCACGTTACTATAAACATAGAATCAATGCAATTAAAAAATTGATACTTACAGATGACTCTTTCTTTGGAAATGTCATTGATTACTTCTCAGTCACTGAGTTCCAAAATTGAGGAAATGAACATGATCATTTCCTCATATGGGTTAAAAATGCACCAATCTACACAGAAAATAACAACACGGACGTCATAGCTTTTGTTGATAAGTATATTACCTACGACACTCAAAATTTGGAACCTTCTTTGGCAATGCTACACAAACACCATCATACAAAGAAATGCAAGAGATCAAGAAAACAACTTTGTAGGTACAATTTTCCTTTCCCACCAATGCAAAAGTCAACTATACTTTTACCAATAGTCCAAAAGACTGAAGCGATAACTACAAATGCCACTTATATCTTTTCAAAACTCCAAAAAGCAAAGTATGATGAAACATTCACTTTTCAAATGTTCTTAAAAGAATTAAACTTAAGTGACAATGAATACATTGAAGCTTTGAGCTCAACATTAAACAAGCCCACGCTTTTCTTACAAAGAAAACCATCACAAATATGGAACAATAGTTTTTCAAGGAAGATTCCAGAACTTTGGAAGGCTAATACAGATGCACAATTTGTCCTAAATGCATATGATGCTGCTATGTACTATAGCTCATATATTGCAAAAGTAGACAAGTCAATGACATATGCATTCAAAATAATACGTACAGACCACAAGCAAGACAATATTGATGCAATACGAATGGTGAGTAAACTTGGAAATGCCATGCTTAACTTGCAGCAAATGTCATCACAGCAAGCTGCACATATTGTTTTGTCATTGCCATTAAATTATAGTTCAAGAAAATGTATATTCATTGATACGCGATCTGACAATGATCATACATTTATACTCAAATCTGTTAAACAATTGAGCAATGAGCCAAATGAATCAGAAAACGTTCTTGCAAAATCTATTATAGACTACTATTTAAAACGCCCTGAAACAATGGTGGACATATGTCTTGCAGAATTTGTTTCAAGATACAACAAATACGGTGCTAAAATTGAACCAAAGGCCAAACCCAATGTTATACAGTTTATCAATTTCAACAAACACTTTGATTTAGAGAATCATTGTAGAGAGCAATTGGTTCTCTATGTTCCATTTACCATTAATGAGCATACACTAAAACAAAACTTTGATTGTTGGGAACATGCATACATGCACCATGGACAAACCATTCAAACAAACAGTGCAAAGTTCGTCCACAGCCCAAACTCTGCATGGGGTGACATTGACAAAGCTATAAATGATCTTCAGTCTCTTGAAGATGAAAAGCTCATTGACCTGCCAATGCAAGCAAAGCTTTCCCAGAAAGAACTATATGACATTCAAACAGACCTTCCAAACATAGGTCATTCTAACCCAAATACCACGTACTCCAATGGATTTCAAATTACAAAGCACCCACAGATTATAGATAACAATGAATACTACAAGTTAAGATGAATGTTAAATAAAGAACAACAAGCAATTGTTAAGGATGTTCTCATAAAAAAGATGAAAAATCCACAAAATCCATTGCACTTGTTTTTGACTAGAGGAGCTGGAACAGGAAAGACTTTTACAGCAAAAGCCATCTACCAAGCTCTCATTCGCATGTATAGCAATTCTATTGACAATAATCCAGACAAACCCAAGGGCTTATTAACTGCACATACAGGTAAAGCAGCATATAACATAGGGGGATTCACATTACATTCAGCATTTCACATACCTTTTAATACATCAAAATTCCTGCCACTGAACACTGAAGTACTCGACACTATGTCAAAGCACTATGATCAATTGTGCATACTTCTTATAGACGAGATATCATTAGTTGGCTCAACATTTCTACGGTATATTGATAGAAGACTACGAGACATAATGCAAATGCCTACAACATACTTTGGGAACCTTGATACCATATTTTGTGGTGACCTTTACCAGGCACAACCTGTCCTTGATTCTGTGGTTTTTGATAATAGGCCTACTCCAATTGAATTAATGCCTTATAGTTTCTAGAAAGACCACATAAAATGCTATTCATTGGTGACTACCATGAGACAAAAAGATGAAATATTTATTTCAATTCTTAATAGACTACGAGTAGGCATTCAAACAACTCATGACATAGACTATATCAACAAAATTTGCTTTTGTCCTGTACCATTAGATCCATTGCTTCCGCACCTTTTCTATAGGAGAGTAGATGTTCAAGCACATAACAACAAAATGCTATCAATCATTCCAACCCAAATGGTTGTGCTAGATGCGATAGATGAAGTTAACGAGGACCTTAATGCAATACGAGTGTACAGTCACACAACGACACTTCCATCACAAATATGCTTGAAACCAAACATTCTTGTTGAGCTTTATGCAGGCAATTACAATGTTCAAGATGGCCTCGTCAATGGTTCAAATGGAATTTTAAAGCATATACATCACAAAAACAATATTGATATTGTTTGGATTAAATTTAATGACCCATCAATTGGACATCACCAGCGCACAAAACTAGCACATTGCTATTCTACTATCATTGACAAAGACTGGGTGCCTATACAACGCATTGCTAGGCCAATTCAGAAAATAACAATAAACAAGAAAATTACAACTAGAAAACAATTCCCAGTACAAGTAGCATGTGCACGAACCATACATCGATCCCAAGGATTAACAATGGAGGCCTTGGCTTTTGATCCCATAGGCATTAGACAGCATGGACTAACCTATATAGCTCTGCCATGAACAAAATCAGTAGAGTCATTATTCCTGTTACAACCTTTAACTACAAAAAACTTCAAAGTTAAAGACAAAATACAACTAGAAATGTCTCATCTTTAGACATGTGCACAATGGCAACTTGATAATCTAAACACATGTTCAAAAAACAAATCACATTTGCTCCTATGTACATTGAACACTCGTAGCTTAAAAGCACATGCAGAAGACATTGCCAATGACTATGGCATAATGCAATCTGATATCTTGTGTCTCCAAGAAACACATATGCATCCCTTTGAGCTAAATACCTTGCTGCAGAATTTTGATAGCTTCTCTATACATAACATACATGGCATAGCAACTTTAACCAGGAAACATTTGCTCTTGTCAAAAACAACACAACATGAAACTTCAAATATTGAAGCTATCACATTGACAGTAATGCTATCTAACAATGAACTCAATGTTTGTAATATTTATGCAAGACCTGCAACTGCCATAGATGAAGTAATTGCAATCTTGCAAATAATTATTGGGTCCACAAATTCAGAAAACATGTTGTACATTTTAGGCGATTTTAATGTCGACATGTCTTCAGAAAGCAGAAGCAAAAAAATGCTTCACAGTTATATGCACCAGAACAACATACAATTTATGTTGAATCAACAACACAGCATAGGCAACTCAGTCATTGATCACATTTGGTCCAACACGGCTACAAATATATGCTCTACCTATATATCAGAAGCATATTGGACTAATCACAATCCAATTTTCCTGAAATTGCATGTTGCACAATAGACAAATTCAACTTTATAGAACTTATAGCCTTATATCACCTTTATGCACTGCAATGTCTTTTCCAATACTATATCCATTATTTGTAGGAGATCTATGGATGAAACTAAAAGGCAGGCAAAGCAAATACAAACCACACAAGAAGTCTCAGTACAACGGTAAAGTGCCCATAGTATTATTCCTTCATACTCATTCGCCCAAATCACAAATATTCAAATAACATTGTTCCAATTCTTTGCAGAACACCAAAAGATGTATCAAAAAGACAAGCCAAACAGGTGCAAATTACACAAGAAGAATCAGCACAACGGTATAGTACTTCGTTCTACAATGTACTGCCAGCTGCCCAAGTTGCTAATATAAAATTAGCATTTTACTAACACTATCCTTGTTCCTTGTAGGACAAGAGTCAAGAAACCTAGAATTGTTTCAATTGAACAACTAAATGCAAGAAGAGCTGGAGACACCTTCCAGGGTGATGTCCTTGTTGTCTACAAAGCAACATTGGATAAGGCCAACAAAACACGGGAAATGCTACGTGTTGATCTGACAGATCACAAAGCAGAAATGACAATCACGTTAAATGTTAGTGGAGACCTCGTCTATCAACATGAGCCTAAAATAGTCCCGGGATCAGCTATTTCAATATCAGATTTCCAAGTTGCACCTAGGACAGATTATGACAGAGGTGACTATGATTGCATTTTGATTTTAACAGCCATAAGCAGCACTGAAAACATCCCCCGCCTCTGTCAAGAGTACAAATTCATCCCAAGTACAACTATCAGCCAATTGCTAACAACTGTAAATGAGTACCCAGCTGGCACAATAGCTGGACTGGTAGTTGGTGCCAGAAAAATGGGTACCCAATTTGCAATTGACATCAAAGATGGTCACACTGACATAGACAGGGCACAGGTATTTCAGTCTAGAGAACTTTTTACCTCTTCTTTCAGTTTCAAGCTTTAAATGTTCTGCAATCATCTCTATAACAATTTCTAGAACAAAATCTAATCGTCTCATTGAATTGCAATTGCTATTATGGTCAACATATGAGCAACAATACTTTGCACTCGAAGACCAATTGCATACAAATAAAACACTTGCAATGCTTTTCAAGAATGTTGTAAGAAAAATATATCAAAGGAACACATTTCACACATGTAGATCAACATTCATCTGTACCTTGAATGACAAAAGAAGCTTGGAAAAACTCAACAACCTACTACATTCAACTTTCAAGGTAACAACATTCTTTTTTTAAAAATCTAGTGCATCCAAACTTGTATTTTTGTCTCCTCTAACAATTTTGAACCATATTCTATAGGTTTCTGGTACTGTAAAAGCAGCAAATGCATTTTCCAATCCATTTCATGCATGTTGCCCAAAATGCAAATTCAAATTTGCTGCTTATGGCACACTCCAAGAAAAAACTTCTCACTGCAAACAGTGCAACTAGCAAGTCAATTATACATTTTGTTTACAACTTAAAACCACCATAACAACTTATGACAATCAAACAATTCAGTCTTCAATTGACCAGGCCACCATGCACCGTCTATTGCCCACACTGCAAAGGCTCAGCTATGAAGACTACATTAAGGACAAGTCAGCAATGATATTCATCCTACGGGACTTCAGTGCTGAAGGACATTTTAGCCTTGACCAAAACAATGCCATTGTTGAAGCCATTTGCATTAACAAATAGACAAGAAACATCACCAGAAGGTAATAAAGTCATTCATATGTAAACTTTTTTTCTTTTCAACCAGTACCTCAAATCACTATTCATACAAACTATGTTTCTAATACATAGGATTTTGTTGGCTTTACAGGAAACTAGGAATAGAGGAGCAGAGATTTACATTGTTCAGACTTTTACTTTTTCTCCTTTCCATGCTCCAAGACATTTCACTGGTTCTCACATGTTACAGACATCTTTGGTTTTAAAGTACTCTATTGCTATTATACATTTGGACACTTCTATAGGTTACTATGTTAAAGTATTCTAAAATATGGACATCTGAAACTTTAATTTTGTTTTTGCACCTATGAAGACAATGGTTCTCTATGTACATCTGACATATATGTTCAATAATTATTATCCCTCCATGTATAATGCCATTCAAACTATATAGTTTAAATGTTCCCTTTTGCATTCTGTCCTTCCTAGCTTTTCCAAAATTTGCTTTATGATTCTTACGCTTTCAAGAATTTATGGTGACCAGTTAGAAGTTATTATGGTTGCACACTCTAGACCCATTAACAAGTTACTTGAGACAGTAAGTGGTTATTTTCCTTTGGATTTTTTCCATTTTTTGTTGCTATTGCAACCAAGTCTCGCTCTTGCTTCTATGCATTGTACTTTATAGTCACTTTTCCATCATGTATTCTAATGTATAGAGTACACTCCTGTATACACAAATCCATTTGTTGCTTTCACTGCATATATGTGTATTCACATGTATATATGCTTCTATGTCCATATGCACATACGCACATATTCATGTGTCCATGTATTCATTTAAGCTTCTACGTATCCCTGTATGCAACTGCGTATACATGCGTTCATGTATTTATGGATCTGCCACTCTAGCCTTGTACCAATTTATTATGTTATATGGATAACGCATATAGTAACACTAATTAACACTAATTAACTGTTTCACTGTACATAGTAACTGTTTTCATGAATGCCAGATAAGCTTATGTGTATCAGGATACATATATACTGACACTAAAAACTACTGATTTATGATCTCTATTGTCCCATTTTCATAGACATGTTACTATTGCAATCAAGTGTGTAAAGCATTCATGTTCAAAGAAATTAGATATAGGAATGGAAATATGTTACACAACCTTGTCTTATGCCTTTATAGCAGTTTTTTCATTGCATTTCAAGAATACCAGAAACTAGAATTTTATTCATATTATTTCCATCTATGGCATTTACAACTTTTCCAATAATTATTACAAGCCTAGCGTTCACTATTGAATAGTTCTATTGTTCATGTGATGCCTACAACATTGTACCCTGGCCAAAGTACCCTGGACACACGTGGCCTCCAAGCGATTTCACTGCCTTCACCTTGAGCTAGATGCCATTCAATGCATTTAATTTAAATACATGTATCACGTACGTCTACCCACCAGTTTGATAAACTATGCCTTTGCTTAATTTTAATTGATCAATTTATGCGCTCGCAGTTTCCTGATATTTTAATGCATTTAATCTACATTCATGGACTACGTACCTCTAGCCGCTACCTTTTAAACTATGCCTTTGCTTAAATTTATTTAATCAATTTCTTTGACCACATTTCTTTGACAAGTTTTTTTGAACAATTCGCATCCCCTCTATGCGCTTCCATATTTTGCATATGTGCCTATGAGCACATTAACCACAACAGGTCACAAAATTCCTTTATCCTGTATGCTTTCATCATAGCATGAAAGCTCAAAGCAATTGCAGATTCTAGGTTTTTAGAGCACAAGCTTACATAACACAAAAACAACACACACAAAGTAATAAAGATGCATAGCAAGTGGCTTAACTCTATATTAAATGGCCAAAGTACCCTGTCCATCCATGTTCACCAAGCAACACCAGCGCATTCACCTCCAGCCAGATGTCATTTAATGCATTTACTTTGCATTCATGCATTGCGCTTACATTTTCCTGATATTTTAATGCATTTAATCTACATTCATGGATTACGTACCTCTAGCCGCCAACTTTTAAACTATGCCTTTGCTTAAATTTATTTAATCAATTTATGCGTTTGCATTTTCCCAAATTTTTAAAACGAAAATGATTTATAAAGCTACTCGGACGAATAGAAAAATAGATAAATGCTAATTTTCCAATATATAAAATAGCTCTCCAAATGCAAACTGTACCAAAAAAAAAAAAAGTAATATGTTCAATGGAAAAATGTGATTGGCCAATGCTGCCGGTTAAAAGCATTCCGGGAAAATGCATAGGCAAATTTAGAATACGTTCACAGGAAAGAGCTTTTGATTCTGAATCCATATGCATACTTTGATTCAAACTAGTGGATGAAGGTACATAATGCACTGATGCAAGCTCAATGCATTCAATGGCATCTGGCTAAAGGGAACGCTGTTTGCATTGCTAGTTACTCTTTGAATATATAACAAGGTTCAAGGAAAAAACTCTCATTACCACACATGTTGACATAATTTTCGTTCCAAACCTCTCTTTATGAGACCGCTTTGCAGTAATAAAAAAAATACAAACTTTACAAGGCTCACATGCAACCATGCATCTTGCTTGCAGTTACACTTCTACATGCATCCATGTGTACTGCAATACATGTATCTATGTGCGCATGTAGCCATGGATATAAGTATCTATGCAACTTCATATGCAATCCATGGATATTTCCATACATGTATATTTAAGCATTTATGTATCCTGCTATGCATCTATCTATCTATCCATGTAACTATGTTTCTATGTATTCTTCTACCTTTAGATGCATCCACGCATATATGTATGTCTTTACTACTTTCCAGATTAAAAAAAAACAACTTTGGAAACATCAACTTCCAGAATTAAATACCAATATGCACAGAGTCATCATATTACTCTAACTAGATGACTGTGAACTACATGTTACCTATGCAATCTAAATTCTAGAGATACATACCGTCCTTATGCACCTATGCACAAATACATACTGTCTAACATATATACATAATTACATGTACACATATACACATGCAAACCTGTATACATGGATGCATACAAAGACTATGTTTCATGGGATTATTAAAGAGTTCAGTTGCTTTCTATATGGTTCCACACTTTGCATGTGTGCCTATGAGGACAATAATTACAGTATCCAGAACCAGAAACCAGTTACTTGAGGCAATAAATACTTTCTTTCCTCAGTTTTCTTTTACTTTACAGGTTTAAAGCACACAGTCAGATTAGCAATGTGAGCAAATATACTTTCTTTCCTCAGTTTTCTTTTACTTGCTCATTCCTTCCAAAGCTCTCTTTATAGCACAGTTGTGCATTGCCTCCAAGACTCACATGAATCCTTGGTATTTCAAGAAAAGATTCAATTGGATAACACTAAAAATGATCTAAACTATGATTTTATAATCAAAGTATCCAAATGCACTACAACAATCCGAAACCCAACTTCCATTTAACATGTACAATGACAATAAACAGAACAAAAAATGCATTTGCTTCAAAGTTTTTAAAGCAATTTCAAGAGATTGTCTAGCCATTGTCCAAAATATAGTTTTCTATTAGCATAGACCTTCAACCTTCTTTAGGTCTGACTGCTACTTTGTTAATTCATTCTCATTGAAAAGTCAAAATGTGAAATGTTCCCAAGGATAATTATACTTTTTTATCTCTTTTAATTGTTATATATTCAAAGACTAATTAGCAATCCAAACAGCCTCCCCTCTAGTCAGATGCAATTCAATGCATTAATTTTGTATCAATGAACTGTGTACTTTCAGCCATTACTTTTAATCGAAGTATGCATATGGATTCAGAATCAAACTCTCAAAATAAATGCATATATAAATGTGTCTTTTTCTTCATTTCATAATGTATCTATGTATCCATAGGTGCAATTATGCATATATCGATTTGTGCATATATCTTGTTATTTCTTTATGCATCTGTCTATATATGTATGGCTATATCTATGGGTACATGTATACCTTCATTTATGTATATATGCGCCTATGAATTGCATACACACATACATGTATATATGCATCTATCAATAACTTGCATGGATACATGTATATATGCATCTATGGACTCATGTACCCATGTATATATGACAACTCATTGGTTCCAAAGCTCTCTTTATAGGACAATTGTGCATTGCCTACAAGACTCAAATGAATCCTTCGTATTTCAAGAAGAGATTCGAATGGATAACACTTAAAATGATCTAAACAATGATTTTATAATCAAAGTATACAAATATATAAATGTGTCTTTTCCTCCATTTCATTATGTATCTATGTATCCATAGATGCAACCATGCATATAACGATTTATGCATATCTTGCCATCTCTACATGCATCTGTCTATATATGTATGACTATATCTATGGGTGCATGTATACATTGATTTATGCATATATGCACCTATGAATTGCATACACACATCCACCTATATATGTATCTATCGATATTTTGCATGGATACATGTATATATGCATGTGTGGACTGATGCATCCATGTATTGGTCTTTCTCTTTGTCTTTGGCCAAATGGCCCCTAATCGCCAAAGTATCCTAGCCGCCCATGGCCGTCAAGCAATTCCAGCGCCTTCCCCACCACCCACATGCCATATAATGCATTTGCTTCAATTATTTTCACCCCTCCATGTGTTCACATTTTCTTGATATTTCAATGCATTTAATTTGCATTCAAGGATCACGTATTTCTACTCGCCAGTTATATAAACTATGCCTTTGCTTAAATTTATTTAATCAATCTATGCAATCGCATTTTACTGATTTTCAATAACAACAATAATTTATAAAGCTATTCAGATAAATAGAAACAACTAAATGCTAATTTTCCAATCTTGATTTATCAGAATACTGCTAGTTTTCCAATATAACAAAATTAAAAGTTATATGTTGACATACATTTATGCATATTGTCCATACATGCATATATGCATATATGACTTCATCCATATTTGCATATGTATATGAATACATCCTTCCATGTAACATACACATTTGTACCTATATCCAAATATGCATACATCCATGTATACATGTGTTCATATGTCCATCTCTCCATGTAGTTCTGTTTTCAGTGTATACATGTGTCTGTTGATGCATCCATGCATATACCTGTGGTTAGCTTTACGTATTTATCTCTCCATGTATTTAATGTTCTCCACTCCATCAGCATTCACATGTTCTTTGTTTTTATGTTCTTCCATATTTATTTTTTCCATAGTGTATGCATAAGAACTTCCACTTTGTCTTCTGTTTTGACTCTTCTATCCATAAATATCATTATATTTTTATATCCACTCTTCTATTGTTGCATTTCGAGGAAGCTCAAGGATCTCACTACCTTGTTCAGTATGAAGGAGAGTGAGAAATGCAACATGGGTCTCTTTCCTATGTTTATATTGATGGACTCAGCCCTATGATGATTTTTAAAAGCATAACCAATACCAAACTAGACATTCTTCCACCCCTTGTTACAAGAAATAATAACTTCATACCCTATTGATTCCATTTATTTCCATTTCCACCCTTGCACGTCCTTTCTTCTCAAATCAAATACATTTCAAAATCCAATTATTTGCTTTTGTTGCCTCATACCAATGTGTTGCGTTCCTTTTTTCACTAAATCCAGCACTCTCATTGAAATTTTCATTTCTTCCATTTAATTGTAAGCATACAACTTGCAAACGATAAATTCATACCATTTACATTCGCATTCATTCTCATATCCACCATCCCATATCCTTGCCTCCCATGTCAAATACTTTTCATAACTTATTCATACACCTTATTTGCATCTCACCCTTTTCTCAATTCACTCCCTTTGTTCCACTCACATAACTCATTCTTCTTTTTAACATTCACATATCTTTATCTATCTACACCTCAAATATACCTTCATCCATCACAACAAAATTCACACCATACCAAACAAAGAAAAAGATGAAGAAAATATCAAGGTTATGCAAATAAACACTGAGGGCTTCAAAAATAACACTCATAACATATAGTTCTATTCAAGAGTTATTTTCATAATGCCTTTTGTAAACCTTGTTTATTACAGATCCCTAAAAGCGCGTATAACAGTTTCTTCAAGCCTATAATGTGTAATCAGATTTAACAAATATTGCTTTTCGCTTTTTAGTCTGTCCGATACAAGAAATCCAAGTAGGGTTTCATAGTGCTTTAAGGCAATTGTATACTTTGATTATAAATTCATATTTTAAACTACTTTTAGTATTGTTTATTCGAATTTTTTTGTTGAAATGCAAAGGTTTCATCTGCGTTTGATAGGAATTATTGTTTATAAGATGTTGTGACATACATTAATTGGATGTATCTCATCATCTTTCTTATCAGGATGCTAACAACCTTGATTTGTATCTATCCTTGAATGTATCTGGATGCTATGAACTATGAATTCTACTTGCATATCGCTTGGTTGTACGAGTAATAGTAAGCGCTACACAATGGTAGATATCACAACTCATAGTATTCATATACATCCATGCACAAATACATGGTATTCAACACATTAACACGGACATGGTTTTCTAGGGCTTGTTTGTTACGTTGCCTTTGATTAATAGTTCAAATGCACACAAAGCTAATTGCAATCATTTCTTTCTTTGAATTGCTAGGTACTTAAAGGCTAACTAGCAATTGCCTAATTATTTAGATATGGGACAATACAAGGATGAATAAGAAAATATGAACTTGCCTAAATGATCATGAATGATAGAGCTATTTGGTAAAATGCTACATATACTGTGACATTTAAGCTTCAAAGACTACCAATGAACAACAAAACCTTCAATACTCTCAGTTAACATGTAAAGGGCTGAGAAAAATTGATTTGCTAACTGAATGGGGTCATTTTACTTCAATTATTTAGCACTTATTCTTAACTGTTTAATCACAATATGACTGGATGGCTAGCTGGCGCCATCCACAAAAAAGCATTTAAAGCAAATGCAACAGTAATTTGTTATATACACACATACATACATGGCAACATAGATACATGCATTCATATATACATAATTGCATGCATACATATATACATGCAAGCCTGTATACATGGATGCATACAAAGACTATGTTTCATGGGATTATTGAAGAGTTAACTTGCTTTCTATATGCTTCCATATTTTGCATCTGTGCCTATGAGGACAATAACCACAATATTTAACAATATTCCTCTATCCTTGATAACAGCTCATTGGTTCCAAAGCTCTCTCTATAGGACAGTTGTACATTGCCTACAAGACTCAGATGAATCCTTCGTATTTCAAGGAAAGATTTGAATCAATAACACTTAAAATGATCTAAACTATTACTTTACAATCAAAGTATCCAAATGCATTGCAACAATGCCAAACCCAAGTTCCATTTAAGATGTACAATGAAAGTAAATAGAAGGGAAAATGCATTTGCTTTAAAGTTTGTACAACAATTTCAACAGGTTACACATGCATTTATAGATTGTTCTTTCTGTACCAAATTACATGGACACATCTATACATTTTTCCATGCACAAATGTTCACATGGATCCATATATTTATGCATTCCTTTGATATATGCTTTGCTGGTATATAATTTGTTTTCCCTGTTTTCCTTTCGCTTCCTACTTCAAATGCTACTTGAGCATCACTATGCTTTCACAGATTTGTATTTCTACTTGATTTTACTGTTTTCCATTCAAATTTCTTGTTCACATGTCATGTATGCTTTACACTCTTTGCATTCTGTGCACATGCATACATCTATACATGCATACCTCAAGCATTGTTACAAATGTTTAAGATTATTTGCATTCAATACTTGAAACAAAATAATAATACATTTTTGCTTCGTCGATAAGGTCATAAAGGAAATTTGTTACTGCAAATGTCGACATGCACCCATGTAAAGGTGCTAATGTTCATTGGTGTTTCTCTTTTCACTCTTGCATCCTTAAATATCATTATATTTTTATATCTATTCATCTCTTGTCACATTTCGAGGAAGCTCAAGGATCTTGGAACTTTGTTTAGTCCAAAGGAGAGTGAGAAATGAGACACTAGTCTTTCTTTTGTATTTGTATTGAGACATTCAACCCTATGATGATTTTAAAAAGCATAACCAATAACAAAATACACATTCTTCCACCCTTGCTTGGAACAAAAGTTCACTTCATACCCTATCGAATCCACTCATTTCCATTTCCACCCATGCACATCATTTCTTCTCAAATCAAATACATTTCAAAATACATTTATACGCTTCTCTTGCATCACACCAATGTCTTGCATTCCTTTTTTTTTCTCAATCCAACTCACTCATTCAATTTTTTATATCTTGCATTTAATTTTAAGCGTATAACTCGAAGATGATAAATTCATATAATTTACATGCCATTCATTCTCACATCCAATTTCACATATCGTTCCTTCCCATATCTAATACTTTCCATAAGGCATTCATATACCTTACTTGCATTACATCATTCTCTCAATTCCTTCTCTTTGTTGCCCTTACATCACTCATACTTCTTTACCACCCTTACATATCTTTATCTATCTATAGCTCAAATATACCTTCATCCATTAGAACAAAATTCACACCATACCAAAGGAAAAATTGAAAAAAATATCAAGGTTATGCAATTAAACACTGAGGGCTTTCAAAATAACTATGACAACATAGAGTTGTATTCAGGACTTCCTTTGAAAACGTTTTATACTATATCATGTTTATTGCAGATAACTAAGAGCACATATCACAGTTTCTTGGAGGCTAAAATGTATAGTCAGTTTTCATAAATATTTACATATATCCATGCATTCAAGTGCATTGTTGGATATCCTTAATACACTTGGTCAAAAAACAATAATGTATGATTCTTTTGTTTCGATCATAAATGTTCTTTTTATATCTGTCAAATGCAAATTGTTTCAAACATTTTCTAGCTTTCTGCACATAGGCATATATACATTCTTGTTTACTTACCAACTTGCATGGACACATGTACACATAGATCGATGCATTTATGTTTACCTTCATCCATACATTTATGCATTCCTTCAATATATGCATTGCTAATAAATAGTTAATTTTCCCTGTCTTCTTTTATTTCATACTGCAAATGCAAATTGAGTCTCATTGTTAAAATACAGTTCTATTCAAGAGTTCTTTTCAAAACGTCTTTTCTAAATCCTGTTTCTTACAGATTCCTAAAAGCTCATATGACAATTCCTCCAAGACTATAATGTATATTCAGATTTCACAAATATTTACATGTATCCATGCATCCAAATGCATTATTAGATATACTTTATACACTTGTTCCACAAACACTAATGTATTGCTGGTTTGTTTCAATCTGTAATGTTTTTCTACTTCTTGTTTAAGCTGTAACTTGTTTCTAACATTTCTAACTTTATGGACACAGGCATATATAGATTCTTCTTAACATACCAAGTTAAATGGACACATGTACACATTCGTGCATGCATATGTCTTTACATGGATACATATTTTAATGCTTTCCTTTCATATATGCATTCATACTAACTAGTTTATTTATCTTGTTTTCTTTCATTTAATACTGCAAATGCAATTTCAGTCTCATCACGCTTTCAGGCTTGCTCTGGTGCCGACGATGCTTTTCACTATTTTGTGCATTCTGTGCACATCGCTAAATGTCTACATGCCTCCATGTACACTTTATGCTTCAAGCATTGTTACAAACATTATAAGAATATTTTACTATAGATTATTATAATAATTTAATGTTTATACGCAAAGTGCTACAAACATGTTGATTATTTTATTGTACCTACATTTTATCTTACCTAATAAAATTCTTTATATGTTTTCTAATTATTTTTTTTTTAAATATATACACAAAAAAATATTCATTCGTAATTCATTAGCAACATTCAAATCTAATTTATAATAAAATCAATACCTTTGTACAGTTTCATCTAAGAATTTATCGTAAATTTTTTTACACTTATTACATTTTCATAAGTTAAACTATTACATTTTATGTTATATATACACAAATTTAATCTTAGGTAGTAAGGTTCTTTATTATAATTTTGCAAATTACTTATTGTTTATTATATAAACACAAATTTTTATTCATATTACATAAACAATATTAAAATCTTATTTATAATAAAATCAATAGCTTTCTAGTCACTCATCTAACAATTTACTGTAATATAATTACATTGTTCTATACACGAAAATATCTTATCATATTACATACACAGGATTTAAATCTTACTTATAATAAAATCAATAGCTTTATATAATACTAATCTTCACACTACATTTAAAAAAAAAACATTCATTAATCTTACAAAATTTTATACTCAAATGAGCTACCCCTATCAATCTTCCACCTAACACTACTGTTCCTATTAGCACTTGCATATTGTAATATGATAAACTAAAATAACTCAATTACAAATATCTCTACACCAAAACTTTGTTCCATTTAAAATGACTAATGAATTTTTCAATCAACAGGTTTTCTAAATAAAAAAACATTGCACTAGTCATAAATAGTTTATTTCTCCTGCTCTCTTTCATTTAATACTATAAATGCGAGCTGCGTCTCCTCCTGCTTTAAGACTCGTTCACATGCCAGCTATGCATCTCACTCTTATGTGGATTGTGCACACGTGGATACATGTATGCATATATCTCTCATGCATTACAAATGTTTCCGATTGTTTGCATTCAATAATTAATACAAATTAATAATGCATTCTTCCTTCCATATACAAAACCCCACGTATACATGATACCCATAAAAAAAAAATCCCCTTGCAACCGTCCACACGTGTTGCCATTTCACATGTCCCTATGGAACACGTTCCCCATGCATCCTACAAAATTTAAATACATTTATATTCCTATTTGCTGTCTCTAAACTTATCCTAACTCCTAGCTACATGCCTTTTACCTCTCATCGCGTGTCACTTGTTTTATTAATTATATCACAAATATTTTTATAAACCAAAAAAAATGCCCTCTACCATATGGGAAACGGTTGAAGATTGTACTATATAATCAGTCAGCGTAAAACAAACTCGATTAATAATCAGTTAAATAAACCGCCTCCAATAAGATGATAGAATTAAAATAATTTTTTAATGTATATTTTTTCAAATTTTTTTATTATATGTAAAAATTAATTTATCTATTATTCTATTATATAATAATGTATGGAATCTTTAATTTATTTTCATGTTACTTTTAATTCTATTTATTGTATTATTTGAAAATGACATTATTTTTTATATAAAAGATTGTGGGTCAATAAATATAATATTTTAAATTATATTTGAGATGATTTTAATTTATTAAAAAGATAAAATAGAGAAAATATGAAAAATTGTGATTAAAATAATTAATATTAATATAAATAAAAATTTATATCTATTAATTTAAAATATTTTGAAAACTAACAATAAATTTTTTTTAATAAAAGATAATGAATAATTATATTTTTTTATCTATTTTATATTTATTTTCTTAAACACTATATATGTAAATTCTAATATCATATTTAGATCTTTAATTTCAATTTGGCATTGCTTCTCTTTGATTAATGTTTGCAATATAATTTTAAGTTTTGTTGAATTAAGTTCTTCTATTTTAACTTTTAAACATCCTTTAGAAGATTTTTTCGCAAGTAGTTCAACAAATTTCATTTCTAATATGTCAAATGATTTAATAAAATTTCATTTTGTTAATAATATTGATGAATTAATTATTCTACCAATAATACTTTAAATCTACCATATTACACATCTTAAACACAGGAATCAGACCAAAAGATCACTTGTTAAAATTTGTTAAAATTAATACCAACCCCTAGAATCTTGACAAAATCTTTTGGAAAAGCCACGTCATCATTGGATTCATGCGGGTTCGGC